>CAUYQU010003869.1:0-107778 GCA_963574635.1 Cheracebus regulus
AATGCCAGAGATTTGCCTTTTTTTCAGCCCTAATGAGAATAACCATGGGTTGAATTGTAGACTTTTCAGTGTTAAAAACCCCGCACACACTGGTTTCCCGCCGCCCCCCCCGTTTTTGTTTTTTTTAACACGCCTGACCAACCCTCCCCCACCACAAAATTTTTTTTTTTTTTTTTTTTTTTTTTTTTTTTTTTTTTGAGGCAGAGTCTCACACTATAGCCCAGGTTGGAGTGTAGTGATCTCGGCTCACTGCAACCTCTGCCTCTGGGTTCACATGATTCTCCTGCCTCAGACTCCTGAGTAGCTGGGATTACAGGTACTTGGCACAATGCCTGGCTAATTTTTGTATTTTCAGTAGAGATGGGGTTTCACCATGTTGACCAGGCTGGTCTCGAACTCCTGACCTCAGGTAATCCACCAGCCTTGGCCTCCCAAGGTGCTGAGATTATAGGCATGAGACACCATGCCAGGCTCATATTTGTTTACTCATTCATTTAATAAATATTTATGGAAATCTTTCTGTGCACCAAGTGCTGAGTTAAATAGAAACAGTCCTTGCCCTCATGGAGCCCATACCCAGGAAGACAGACAAATATGAAACAAGTCATCTATAATTACAAATTGTGATAAATGCTCCAAGTACAGGGTGCTGGGAGAGACTATATACCTAATTTAAATTAGATAAGGGAAAGGCTCTCTGAGATTTAAACTGAGATCTGTATCAGGATGTGCTCGTCAGTCAAAGTGTATATGGTTGGGGAGAGAGGGCTGCATTCCAGGCAAAGGAAATTGTATGTATAAGGACCTTGAAGTAGAAAAAAATTTGTTGTGTGGAGGAAATGAAATAAGGCCAGAGGGTCTGCACTGAAAGATGAGCTGGGGAGATATACCATATCACATAGGGCTCTGAAAGTCAGAGCCCTATGAATTCAAAAGAGTTTGAATTTATATTGATTCAACGGGAAATGAGGGTTGTAATTGGAGGTGGTGAGGGTGTGATCATCCAGTTTACCTTGTAAGATGTTGATTGACGGCTCTGTAGAGAATAGATTATACAAGATAAAGTGGGAAGTTAACGCAATCGTACAGGAGAGAGATGATGATTTAAACAAGGCTTCAGGCAGTGGAGGGGAAGAGAAGACAATAGATGGATGTTGAAGAGTGAAGGGAGTTAGGGAGAAGGTGCTCAGGACGACTCTCAGGTTTCTTTTCTTCTTCTTACTTAATTTTGAGACAGGGTCTTACTCTGTCGCCCAGGCTGGAGTGCAGTGGCCTGGGCCACTTCATGGCTCACTGCAGCCTCGACTTCCTGGGCTCAGCCTCAATTTCCCAGCAAAGGCAAATGTGCATGAGCCATAGCAGGGCATCCGCCCCAGGGCTAGGACTCTGTAGAAGAAATGGCTCCAAGTTATGACGAGCTCCCCCATGAGGCCATCTCCTCCCAGGCCTGGAGGCCACAGGTCTGAAATCAAGGTGTCTGCAGGGCGCTGCTCCCTCTGAAGCCCCCAGGACAGGCTCCTCCTGCCTCTTCCAGCTGCTGGTGTTGCCGGCCATCCCTGGTGTCCCTGAGCTTATGGCTGCATCACTCGAGTCTCTGCCTCCATTGTCAGGGCACCAACTGACAGGGAGACCTGCTGTCGGTGGCCTTCTTACAAGGACACTGGTCATTGGATTTGGTACCTACCCAGTATGGCCTCATCTTAATGTGATCACCTGCAAAGATGATGGCCTCGTTCACAGGTACCAGGAGTCCGGACTTCAGCACATCTGCTGTTGGGGACACAATAAAACTCACTCCACTGGCTTCTGAGTACTGAGAGTGAGGGATTCACACCGCCACCTCTGGTTGCAGAGACCACTGGGCTACAGTGCTCACCAGCGAGTGCCTCCCCAGGGCTCAGTCCCACCTGACCCTCCTTGGGTACCACCTGGAGGAGGGAGGGATGTGCTAACCCACAGTGGAGACAAAGTCCTGGGGGAGGGGCGATGCACACCCCCACCTGCCAGGTTTCTGGGCTCCTTGGAGGGGACACCCTGAGGCCCCCTCCCAAGGGTCAGCCTGACTTCTTTTCCCCTCAGCAGAGCCACGCCCTGAGGGGTGGCCTGGAGTGCCCACATCTCTTCCTGGTTCCAGTCCAGAGCTTGAAAAGCAATTCATTTGCTTGTTAGCTCTGGGAGCCCCTCTGCCACTTCTGGAGGTGTTTTAAGAGGCACCATCTGTAACTTCATTAGGGACAGCTGAGCCAGAGGCAGCTGCTCACTGCCCTCCTTGCAGGCTGGGACTGCCCCACCACCCGAATTTGCTCAGGGCTTGCAAACCCTCTTGCTGCTGAGTCTAAGGAATGGGTCCTATAGCAGTAGAACAAGGCTCCCCAACCCTCCCTCCCAAGAGCCCCTGGCAGCCAGGGTGGGTCTGGAACATCAACCTCTGTGCCCTAAAGAACACTGGCAATTCTCCCACAGAAAGCCTGAGGCATTGTCAAAGCCATTCCCAGTGGACCAGTGTGGGCATGTCCTTGTCAATCATTTGCCTGCTCCGTGGGAAGTCCAAGGGTTTCGCCTGTTCCTGGCCTTGCCCACACACTGACCAACTGGAGGGGAGAGCTGGGTGTGGTCACTGGAGGTCGGATCTGGGGACTGGCTCTTCAAGGTCTGTCTCATTCAGCCATGCCCTGGGCTCAGGCTCGTGCAGACCTCAGGCTGTGGCTTGAGGCTGCCAGATAAAGGCAGTAACAGCAACCAGGAGAACTGCAATTTCCTCTGAGTCCTGCATTCTATGCTGAGCCTTCTGCATCTATGGCGCCTGTTATCCCATTTGGTTCTCCTGGCACCTGTGAGGGAGGGGAGGCGATGCAACAGGTGAGAAGTTGAGGGCTCGAGGCAGGTGTGACCCCTACACACTCACAGCCACATAGCTGACAAGGGCAGACCCAGGGTTCAGACTTGCAAGCTGATGCCTGTGTATCCAGGACCACGGCCTCTCTTGCCAAGGGCACGGATGGGGCACCATTGGCAACCAGTGAGTGGGTAGGGGATACGGGGTCTGCTTCCAGGACAAAGAGACCACTCAGTCTCCAGCAAAGGCAAATGTGCATGCGCCATAGCAGGGCGTCCACCCCAGGGCTAGGGCTCTGTAGAAGAAACGGCCCCAGGTTATGACGGGGAAGGAGACGTCCAAGATGGCCGAGACATCTCCTTCCCCGGAGGAGTTAGGAGAAAACTCCACTTCTCCGAGCTCTTGCGGTGGGCCTGACGCTGTCCGGGAGGCCCGCAGACATCCGGGGGCTTAATTACCTCTATGTGAAGCTGTGCTTCAGCGGTCACGTTTCACGTCCACTCTCATGATCCGCTTCTGCACCTGGTTCCTTTTTTCTTAGAAGAGGTAATCAGTAAAAGTAATGTAAATCTTAATGTCTTTGTTCTTTCCTAACAAGTATGGAAAAGGTGCTGATTAATTATGCTCCTTACCTCACTTCGGCTACCAGAAATTCCTGAACCCCTACCTAAATGACACGTGATGTACTTGACCCTATCACTGCCACACCCTATCTACCCTGCTCCCAGTCGCCGACCACCAAGGCCACGCTACCCTGCCCCAGATTTCCAACTCAATAAAAGTGAGAGCGTCCCAGCATTCAGGGCCACTGCCGACTCTGCCCTATGGTTGGCAGTGGACCCCCAGGCCCCAACTCTCTTTTCTCTATCTCTGTGTCTTGTGTCTTATTTCTATGATTTCTCTTCTCTGCACCAGCCGGGAGCAGCTCACAGAACCCTATAGGGCTGGATCAGACAATATACTCCAAGTCCTAGGCAGAATATCAGAACAATGAGTTATTACTTAGACTCCAACAAAGAGGGTGGAAAGACATTGGGAAACACCTATAGATTTAAAAAAAAAAAAAAAACCCAGGCCAGGCGCGGTGGCTCACTCCTGTAATCCCAGCACTCTGGGGAGGCCATGGTGGGCAGATCACCTGAGGTAAGGAGTTTGAGACCAGCCTGACCAACATGGAGAAACCTCGCCTCTACCAAAAATACAAAATTAGCCAGGCATGGTGGCGCATGCTTGTAATCCTTCCTAGCTACTCAGGAGGCTGAGGCAGAATTGCTTGAACCTGGGAGGCAGAGGTTGCGGTGAGCCGAGATTGCGCCATTGCACTCCAGGCTGGGCAACAACAGCAAGGCTCTATATCAAGAAAAACACAAAAAACCTCTCCAGTCCTGGGCTGGGCACAGTGGCTCATGCCTGTAACCCCAGCACTTTGTGAGGCCAAGGTAGGAGGCTCACTTGAGGCAAGGAGTTCAAGGCCAACCTGGGCAGCACAGGGAGACTCCCTCTCTGTAAAAAATAAACAGTTTGCTGGGCATAGTAGCAGATGTGCCTGTGGTACCAGCAGGCCGAGGCGGGACTGCCTGAGTCCAGGAGTTTGAGGCTGCAAGACAGAGCAAGGCCCTGTCTTCTAGGACAAACCCGTCCAACCCTGTGAAATGTGCGAAGAGGCTCCTGAAGCTCCCCAGAGGAGACGTGGGTGTCCAGTCTCCAGCCAGCATGGCCACCAAGCAGCACAGCACCTCCAGAATGCCCCCACGACCCTGCTGGACACAGGTAGGGTCAGTGCAGTTTTCCTGGGCCAGGAAGCAGCCTGGGTGACTGGGCTGCGGCCCGATGCCAATGCTGAGGGGCATTCCCAGACAGGTTGGGGTGAACAGGAGGGCAGGGGTAGGGGTAGCCAGCGTTCCCCTCTCTTGGAATGGGACCATGGCGCCCCACTTCCCTTCACTCTGATAAAGGCAGTAACACCAACAAGGAGCTGGGAAGGCAGGTGGGCCTGGGCCTGGCAATGGAAGAAGTCAGTGCCTTAGAGACGTGATGAAGGCCAGCATAGCCTCCCCGGGCTTTCCTGCAGCTCCTGTCAAGATCCATGTCATGGGGACTCGAGAGAACTGGCTGAAAAGACAAACGAGGGCATCAGCCAGGGGCAGATAAGAGGCTGGGCACAGCTTGCGATAAGGTAGGACCTGGCTGGAGGTAGGACTCGTGAGTGGGGAAGGGAGAGTCTGTCCAAGGCCCCCATCTCTCTCCATGGTCTGAGTGCCCTTCCCTCCCCAAACCCTGCCCCCATGGGTCCTCCTGGGACACCCCAGGTCCCCAAGTGAAGCCCCATCTGCCCTGGATCCCATCCGGATGACACCCTGACTCCTCTCTGCTGCCCCCAGCTCTGGGGGTGGGTGGGACCCTGCTCCATCTTGCCTGGACTCTAGGCAGTGAAACCCAGAGCACCAGGTAGGTGTGAAGCAGAAGGGAAGGCGGCCGGGAGCTCAGAGCCTGCCTCAGAGAGCTGGGGATCCCCGAGGAGACAGGCTTCCCTGACCACCCAGTGGGGGTGCCCACTACCCAGAGCCCAGACACCCAGCTAAGCTGCACCCCGGGTCTCTCCTCAGCAAGGCTCCGATCCCAGGGACGCTGAAACCGGGCCTGGATTCCTGAAGAGGAGTTGGAGGCTCAGCCCCAAGCACAGGTCTCAGTTGACACTGTGGGCTTCTATCGCCATCTTGTGGGTTCAGCGGTCCCTGCAGGAAGCTGCACCATGCCAACCTGGTCCTGCAGCTCCAAGGACCAGGACAGACCTGGCTGGAGACTCAGGGCAGGAGTGGATGGGCCATGACCAGCTGTAGCCACGGTCATGCCTGGACTAGAGTGATGGCAGAGGAAGCGAGAGCCAGGGTCCCAGCACCCCCAAGACCTGGCAGGGACTGGCGCACAACAGCCCCGGCTGGGCAGCCTCAGTGGGCGAGCCTTTCATTCTCTCTGAGCCTGGTGTCCTCAGCAACTGGGAGCCACAGTGACGTCAGCCTGCTGCTCTGCCGAAAGTTTCCAGGAGAGCCCTGCCCTGAGCCTGCCCCTGGTCCGAGTCTGTCCCTCAGGGACCCCTGGATTGGCAGGTCCTGCCCTGGGGCCCCCAGAGCCCTCTCCCAGCCCCACAGCCCTGCCCCACATCATCCTTCTTAGGGATCAGCGCTGCCAGCCTCTGGGTCCTCAGGGTGTGCGCGGCATGGCTGAGAGAAGAGGGACGAAATGAGAACAGACTTGACCCGGTCACTCTTTAGTCCGCCCCTCAGGGACCTGCTCCCAGCACTGCCCAAGGTGGGCTGGCCCTCCCCAAGGCGCGCAAACCCCAGCTCAGTCATGCTCTGGGCATAGCCCTGTCAGCGGGTTCTCCAGCCAGGCCTGACCCCCCACAGTAGCATGACCCCAGCAAGCTCCAGCCTGCGACCTCTGGTCTGAGCACCCCTGACCCTGACCGAACCTCACCCCCCAAGGCCTCTGCCAATACAGCAGCCCAGCCAGCTCATTCCCAGCCTGGCCCTCACAGTTCCTGCAAGAGGCTGAGGCCCATGGAGAGTGACTTACACCTGGCAGCTGGGATGCTCATCTACCCTGCGTGGCTGTTAACACCTGCGGTGCAGCCTCGCCAAAGCCAGGGTGCAGAGTGGCTCCTGCACCGCCCCAAGGGTGAGCAGACCTGAAGCCACATAGATACCTAAACCACAGGTACACACCCAGTCCCCAGGTACACACCCAGTCCCCAGGTGACTCTCAGGCCCTGGGTGAACACGGGGTCCTAGATGAACATTAGGACCCAATGGATACCCAGGCCCCTGGGAAACATCAGGCTCCAGGTGCACACCAGGACCCATGTTGGCAACCAGGTCCAGAGGTACATCAGGTTCCACATGGACACCCAACCCCCAAGTGGTTATCAGGTCCCCAGGTGTACACATCAGTCCTGAACAA
The DNA here is from genome assembly GCA_963574635.1 of Cheracebus regulus. Classification (NCBI taxonomy): domain Eukaryota; kingdom Metazoa; phylum Chordata; class Mammalia; order Primates; family Pitheciidae; genus Cheracebus; species Cheracebus regulus. The sequence goes on from CAUYQU010003869.1 coordinate 6,797, forward strand.
CTGAAAGGTCACATATTCTCTGGCCAAATGCAATAAACTCATCTCCCCAGAAAACAGATATTTGGGAAACTGAAAGGTACACTCCTCAATCATTCTCAGGTCAAGTAACTCATAATAGAAGGCCAAATACATACAGAAGGAAACCACCATGAAACTCCCACAGCCAACAAAAGTGCAAGACTACTCCACTAGTCCCAGAGCAAGACCCACCACAGGCTTTGTATGGAGGAAGCACGGATTAGAAGGGAAGAATGGAAATGTGGGACCTGAGGTTCTTATGTTGGAAAAGAGTAAAAGGCAACTGTGCATACCAAGACATCCAAGAAAGAAAGGGTGACTTGGAGAAATAACTAACCCAGGCCTGGTTTCCCAATAAACTGAAAGACTGCAGTGTAAAATGAAATGGCAGGCTGAATCAAGCCCTGTCTAGATTTTCAACTATGGCTCTCTCCTAGATGACTTAAAAGCCTACAAATTGCTGAGGCAGCCCTGAATGTGTCCTACCCACCTTGCAGAAATTCACCACTGGGCAAAGATACAGAAACCAATGCAGGTCCGAAGCTTACCTTGGAGAAACTTCCTGCAGTCCCTGGCTGCCACTGGCTGGCTCTGTGACTTTCTTGTAGGTCCGGTGACCTCAGCCAGGCCCCCTCCCTCAGCTGCAATGTGTGGCCACCGATAACCTGAGTGGCCTGGGCTCCTGGCGCCCTTGAGGAACTGCCCTGCATGCTCAAACAGGCTCCTAGCAGAGAGAAGTGTGGTGCTCTCCCTCTCGGGATCCAGTCCCTTATCGTAGGCAGTCTAGCGGGGCATGGCTCTGGGACCCCAAGTCCAGCACCCACCTGAGATCTTCACTCAATGGACAGAAAAGCAGGGGCGACTTACCCAGGTACCACCTTCCTCACTGCATGTGCAGGAGGACAAGTTCTTGGATGACCAGGGGCAAGGTCAGGGCAACTCCCCACCCATTCTCCCCAGGAAGAGGACACACTCCCTCCAGGTAGACATAAGGCCCTAGTGGACACTGAAGTCCCAGGAGAACATCAGGCCACAAGTAGACACTAAACATCACACACCAGGTTGACACCAGGCCCCAGGTGGACACGAGGTCCCAGGGGGACTCCAGTCCCTGCATGGACATCAGGCTCCAGGTAGACATCAGGTGGCAGTTTAGCATGTGAGCCCCAGGTGGACACTGGGCCACAGGTAACTATCAGGCCCCAGGTACATACCAGGCCCCAGGGAGAAACCAGGTCCCAACTGAACATCAGGCACCTTGGTGTATGTAAGGTCCCAGGTGGACACATAGGTCCCAGTGGAACTCCAGCCCACACTTCAACTCCGGGCTCCAAGTGGATGTCCAGGCCCCAGGTGAACAGGAGGCCCCAGGTGGACAACAGGCCTCAGCTGGAAGCCTAGACCCCTGATAAACATTAGGCCCCAGGTGGACACCCTGGACCCAGGGGAACATCTGGTTCCAGATGGACATCAGGCCTCAGGTAAATGCCCAGTCCCCATGTAGACATCAGGCCCCAAGTGGACATAAAGCCTCAGGTGGGCATGGATTCAAGGTGTACATCAAGCACCAGGCTCACACCCAGTCCGCAGTTGAACACAAAGTCAGAGGAGGGCAGCCGTCCCACTGAGGATACCAAAGACTCAGGTGGACATCCAGTCTCGATGGAAACATGAGGCCCTATGTAGGCAGCAGGCACAGGGTGGCTATCAGACTCCAGGTAAACACTCAGGCCCCAGCAGTACCATAGGCCTGAGGTGGATACCCAGTCCCCATCTGAATATCAGTCCTTATGGGACGGCAAGCTCCACATAAATGCCTAGGCCCCTGGTGAGTATCAGGCCCCATGATGACACCCAGACCAGAGCTAGACATGTGGTCTCAGGTGGACATTTAGGACCCAGATGTATACCTACACTCCAGATTGACATCAAAACCCAAAACACTGGGCTTCAAGGGACCAGCAGACTCCAGGTATCTGTGGAGGCCACAGGTGGACATCAAGCACCAGGCTGACACCCAGGGCACAGGTAGACATAAGGCCCCAGAGAAACAACAGGTCCAAGGAAATCATAGGCCCCAGGCCCCAAGTGGATTCTTAGGAGCACCGTCAACAAAAGCAACCAAGTACATACCCACACCCCAGGTAGAAACCTGGCCCCAGGAACAAACCAGGCCTCAGCAGGACACGAGGCCTCAGGAGGATACCTAGGAACCCACTGGACATCTGGACCCAGCTGGACACTAAAACTCAAGTGGACATCAGGCCCCAAGTGGTCACCGAGGCCTCAGGTAAATACCAGGTTCCAGGTCAAAACCAGGCCCCTGATGGGCACCCGAGTCCCAGGTGAACATGGCGCCTCAGTTGCACACTTCACTACAAATGGATCTCAGGCCCTGGGTGGACACCAGGCCCCAAGTGGATACCCAGACCACTGGTGATCATCAGGTCCCAGGTACACATCTAGGTCCCATGTGGACATCCAGTCCCAAGGACTGGGCCTCAGGCACCAGGAAACACTAAGGCCCCAGCAGGACATTTGGTCCCAGGTTGACACCCAGGCCTCAGGTGGATGTCAGGTGCTAGAACTTCAGGCCCCAGCTGAAATCAAGCCCCAGGTGGACAGGCCCTAGTTAAATATCAGCTCCCAGGTTTTCACTGGGCCCCAGGTGGACATTAGGCCCCAGGTAGACGGTGGACTCTAAGCAGACTTCAGTCCCCAGGCTCACAGCCACACCTCAAGAGGCTATAAAGCCCCAGGCGACTGTCACACTCTAGATATCAGTCCCCTGATGGATAATCTAGAAAGGTGTTGATGAAGATGTGAAGAATTTGGAACATTTGCACACTGTAGGTGGAAATATACACCAGGTAAACACCAGGCCCCAGGTACACATCAGGCCCCAGCAGGATCCCTAGGCCCCAGGTGAACACCCAATCTCAAAGTGAACATCAGGCCCTAGGAAGAAAGCCGGCTACAGCTGACCATCAGGGTCCAGGCAGACACCAGACCCCCAGGAAGACTAATGAGGCTCTATGTATACACTAGGCTGCAAGTGCATGAACACCCAGTCTCAAGGAAGACACATGCCTCAGAGCTAGGACCCAGCTAGAACATAGCTAGAACCCAGAAAGCCACCAGGTCCCAGGTGGACCCCAGGCCCTAGATGAACTCCAGACCCCTGGTGAACATCAGGCCCCAGACGAATATCCAGGCCCCAAGTGAAAACCAAAACCCTAGATGTCCAGACATTAGACCCCATGTGGATATCCAGGCCCCAGGAAGTCTTCAGGCCCTAATGGACATTTAGTCCCAGGATGACACCCAGGTCTCAAGTGAACAGCAGGCCAAGAAGAATCCCAGGTCCCAGGTGAACAGCAGGCCCATGGTGGACACAAGGCCCCCAGGTGGATACATAAGACCCTGGTGAGCATAAGGCCCCACATGGACTCACAGACCTCAGAAGGACACCAGGTCTCATGAGGATATAAAAATTCAAATAAACGCTAGGCCTCAAGTTGAAACCAGGTCCAAGGGGGACCCCAGCTCTCCAGTGACAACCAGGCCCCCCATAGGTGACCACCTTTGGCTCCCTCCCTGTCATCTTCCTTTTTCATCTACCCCAAAACATTTTTCCCAGTCTTTTTGCAAAGGCTTCTCTATTCTCCCATTCACTACCCCATCCATCTACCCAAAAACTTTTCCCTACTATCATTTACCCCGCTCCCTAGCCACTGTCTTTTCCCCCCTCCTGCTCCCATCACCCTCTTTTGCTCCTCCATCTACCCAAAAACATTTTCACCAGTCTTTTGCCAAAGCCTTCTGCCCACTCCTCCTATTCACCACCCCCTTTTCCCCTCCATCTACCCAAAAACTGTTTTCTCCATCATCACCCCCCCTCCTCCTTGCCACCCTCTTTCCTCTCTCCATCTATCCGAAAACATTTTCCCACCATTTTTCACAAAGCCTTCTCCCGACTCCTGCTCACCAACCTCTTTCCCCCTCCATCTACCCCCAAATTTTTCCCCACCGTGTCTCCACAAAGCCTTCCCCCTTTCCGCTCACCGTCTTCTTTCCCCTATCCTGCTTGCCGCCCTCTTTTCCCCCTCCATCTACCCAAAACCTTTTTCCTCACCCTCTTTCTCCATGGTCTTTCTTTTCTGTTCTGCTCATCATCTTTTTGCAAAACCTTCCCTCTGTCCCGCTCACCACCCTCTTTTTCCTACTCCCACTTGCCACCCTTTCCCCCTCCATCTACCCAAAACTTTTTTCCCCACTGTCTTTTCTCCAAACCATCTTTTCATACAACCTTCTGTCCCTCCTGCTCACTACCCTCTCTTCCTCCTTCCTTAGCACTCTTTTCTCTTCCCACTTACCACCCTCTCTCCCCCCTCCATCTACCCACAATCTTTTTACTCGCCATCTTTCCGTTCTTCCCACTGTTTTTCTCCCCTGCTGTCTTTTGCAAACTTTTTCTCCCTCCTGTTTGCCCCATTTACCCCCTCGCCATCCTCCCTTTCCTCTTCCCACTTGCGACTCACTTTCCCCCCTCCATCCACCTAAAAACTTTTACCCACCATCTTTTCCCAAAATCTTCTCTGTTCACCTCGCCTTCCTCTTTTCCCTTTGGCACTCACCACCCTCTCTACTTCTCCATCTACTCCAAAACTATTTCCCCACTCCTACGACTCCAGCCCCGCAGCAGTCTTCCTGGCTACCGCTAACCACAGCAAAGAAGCCGCAGTATGCAGGCTCCAGCATCCAGCACGTGGCAGGCAGCTTCCCTTTCTCCTGGTCCTCTATGCCAGGAACGGAGAATCTGGTCAGAAGAACACAAAAGGGCTTGGAATGGTGTGACTCCCCCTCAGCATCATTTATATACTGAGGTTATGCAAATGAGGTTTCTGCACTACATGTTCTGATTGGATCAGAGAAACCGTCTAGACGTACTGTGATTGGACTTTATTAGCATGTTATGATTGGATGAGAGTAAGGCTAAGGACAACCAATTAAAGCATGAAAATAAAGTCCAATCAGAGTAGGCCTAGTGGTTTTCTCTCATCCAATGAGAACGTGGAGTCCAGGAATGTCATTTCCGTAATCTCAGTATGTAAGGTATAACGAGGAGGGTCATGTCATTCCCGGCTCTTGCGTGTCTGTGGAAATAGTTGCTCCGTGCCCTCTTTCAGAAAACGCAGAGAGGGAGGCACCTGCCGCTTGCTGGAGGCTGGAGCCTGTGCCCCTGCGGCTCGCCCCACTGTGGTTGGTGGTCACCGAGACTGGAGTTCGGCCAGTGTTGTAGAAATGCTGCAGGGTAGGTGCGCAATCCAGGCAGCCATGGAGTGCGGGTTGGTTGTGCTGTTGGGGCTGCACTGCCTGTGACTGCATTGTCCTGGCTGCACAGCCCCGCGATACAGGGGGGCTGGTTTGGGGTGCTATTCAGGGTTGCATTGCAGGCAGTGGAGTGGGTTGGCTGCTTATTGGGGGCTACACTGCCCGCAGTATGGGAGGGGATGGGTTGTGTCTGCTGTTGTGCACTGCCAGCGGCAAGGGGTTGAGTTGGATGAGCTCTCCAGGCTTCAGTACTGGTTGGCAGGGAAGCTGGGGGTAGGGGGGTGTCATGCTGTCATGTGCTGCACTGCCTGCGAAGCCGGGAATTGAGCTATTCGGTGCTTCACTGCCTTCCCAGGGGAGGGGCGCAGTTGGAGGCACTACCAGGTGCTGCAATGCTCATGGCAGGGACAGGTCACGGTGCCATTGGGGGCTGAATTGCTGGCAGAGGTGGCAGCAAACAGCCGTGGCCTCCAAAGAAAGGGCCGTTCTCCTCTTCCTGGACTCCAGACTCTAGAGGGCCACCTCCTCCTGCTGTGGTGGAGCCTGGCAGTCGCACAGCATTTGCTCAGGAATCCTGAACACAACAGGGCCCCCACACCCGTCATGGTTCCCGGGTGAGCCCACCCTCTCACTTTGTGTTGCAGAGACCACCTGGAACCCCCAGGCATGGAATAGCAGATGTCACGGGGAGACAGGGCCTGAGGCATTGGGAATGGGCACTTGGGTGGAGAGGGCTGGCTGGGTCAGAGTTTCTGCTGCTCATGCTCCTTGAGGAGGGCAGCCTTCATGCCCAGGGTTTCCTTTGGAGTGGAGAACTGGGTACTGCGGTGTTCCCAGACCCCAGTTCCTGCCCAGTTTGGGCCAAAAAGAGAGGCTGGACTTTGGAGGGTGGGTGTGAGTGCCTTCACCAAAAAGGGCCTCTGCCACCCAGTGGCCAGCATGACAAGGTGAGGCTCTTAGTTACCACCCCCTGCATCCTGTTCTAGGTTTTTCTGGTTTTGCCTGCCCAGCTGCTTCATGCCTGGCTAGAGGAGGAGGAGCCACATGTGGTATGCTGGAGCCTGGAGCCTGCAGATGGCACGACTCTGTGGCTTGCTCTGCTGCAGTTGGTGCGGGTCATGGAAACTGCAGCTCTGTAGTGGTAGGAGGTAGGATGGTGGCCGCAGCAGGCAGATGGTAGGAGCCTTATAGGGTGGATTGGTGCATTGAGGGCGACAGCAGAGGTTGATGTATTGGCCTCGGTGCTATTGGTGACAGCAGCAGTAAGTCTGAGGATCAGGAAGCGGGCAGTAGGAGCGCTGCTGGGCCTGGTCTGCCTGGGGTGGATAGGAAGCTACAGGTGCTGCACTTCAGGCCTTGGTGGCAGCGGAGGAGGCACCCATGGCCAAGGCAAGGAAGAGTCCTTACCCTTTTCCTGAAGGGCGCCCTCCTGCTGGTGCCTGAGCCAGGTGTGAGTGGCAGCATCATCTCATTCTTAACAAAATTTAGGGGGTGACTCTTTTTGCTTGCCTTTTTATTGTGATAGACTTGGACTTTTTCAAATTCCATGAATTGGGTAGGGGGAAAAAAGGCCAGGAGCAATGCACAGATTCAGACAACTGCTTCTCTGAATATAGTTATAGATAATAAAATATTTATCTTTGTAGAGATCTGGGACGTATGAAACTAGTATTAAAAGCTTTATGTTAAAAATGAGAACTTAGGTTTCAGAGAGTCCGTGGACATCCTAGGCTTCTTCAGTGTAGTATCTCTTTGGCCAGCTTGTGTGAATGTGCTGAAACAAAGAGAGGATGCCTTTTTTTGGTCTTAACTAAATGTTGGCTAGTTTCACTCAGGATTTTCTTAGAATAGGGTCTGTTGAAATATAAAAACTTTGAAGGTGAATCATCTTGTTATTGAGAAGATGAAGTTGGCCCAGGAAGCCCATTGCATCCTTTTTGATCTGTTTTCCTTTGAGTTCAGGTTTTTGAAAAAGCATAAACACTAACCTTCATGCCCATTGCATCCTTTTTGGTCTGTTTTCCTTTGAGTTCAGGTTTTTGAAAAAACATAAACACTAACCTTCAGGTGGTTTGGTCTTGAAGCTGTCCTAGTAAACTCTAGAAGTCATCGGAAACATGAGGCATATAGTAGGTGTACATTAGATTTGTTCATGCCATGAGCTCTCTAGAAGTAGAATATGTTTAACTCCTGTAAGGGATGGGCCTGCCTCTCGATAGTTAGGAAAACTTGCTAGTGGTTGTTATATCTTCACTAGAAGCTCTGCACAACAGAGCCTTATCTCTTGGCTTGATAACTGTGTCTCCTGTTGATACCGTTTCCAAACAACTTAAAATGCAGGGCTGTGTTAACTGCTGACAGGGTGGAAAAAAGACGTTTTATTAGGCCAAGATGACAACTATCATTGTTTACATTCTTTCTGTGTGGTTCTGACATAAAAAGGAGTACATTAGGTTGGGATATGGGCACAGGACTCCATAGGTCTGCTATTCAAGCCAGCCTGGCAAAGTGGGCAATGGCAAACTTTGCTGCAGCCCCCCATCATGTTTAACAAATTTGGGAGTGTGGCCTGTAACCAGGTGGCAATACTCTGTTTTAGCCTCTGCCATTTTGCAGTGGTGGCCTGGGTTTAATCCTGGCTTAGGGAATGAGTACTTCCGGTTTGATACCTGTGTGACCTTTGCCATTTGTTGATTCTCTTCCCCTCCATGAACTACCTTGAATTTTCCTTTCTCTGAGCATCTCAGAGATTACTTTTGGTAAAGCTCAAAAGCCAGAAATATTGGCCACTTGGCGTGACTAAAGTTGGGTAATAAAGGATTTAAAAGGATTTTCTTAAAGAGTTCTCAGCTTAATTAAAAGTGAATATCCAAGTTATAGGTATATTTAAAAGGCAGTTATGTTTTTCTCTTCTTGGATCTTGTTTTGCTAAAAAAGGTTTTTTCTCTGTCAACTAAATTATTTTTCTCTATTTTGCCTTGCCACTTTTAATGCATATATAAGAGGCCCTAAGATAATTTCTCATGGCCTGGGATTCCTTGGAAAAAACAAAAGATGCCACGAATTCCATTGTGAGAGAGACCTGTGTTTTCCTCATTGAGCCCCAGGAATTGGAGGATGAATCCCTTTCAAATATTTGTTCTTGTCTTCCAGCTATACCTGTTTATTAGGCTTTAGAAATTGTATGCTTTCCTAGTCTTGCTCTTAACAGGCTCCACCTGGGGGCCCATAATCCAACTGGGAGATTGGCAAATGAAAAATATTACAGCTACTGGATCTTCTGTCTGTCTGTGTAGTTATATATGTGTTGTGTGTGTGATGTCTGTGAAAAGCTCCAATTAATTGACTCAGAAGGATAAGCACTAGGATCAAATATTTTTTAAGGGAAAATAAGTTATGGTACTTTTTGGTTCACGTGACTTTAATCTTTGAAATGAAAACAGACTTAAAGATTATCAGATATAGTTAAAGGATTGTTTTGAATTAGATAAGATAAAGCTAAAAGTTTAAACAAGTTATGGAAGTTTTTTTAAAAATTAATCTTTCAAAAGAAATTCTGTGTGAATATTGACTAAATCCAAAAGAGATGTAAAAGGTTTTTGATTTTAGTATTATTTTTTTGAGACAGTCTCTCAGCTCACTGCAACCTCTGCCTCTTGGGGTTCAAGCAGTTCTCTTGCTTTAGCCTCCCTAGTAGCTCAGATTACAGGCATATGCTGCCAGAGCAGAAAGTGGACCCTTTTCCAGCTGGTAAGTCTGCTGACACCTAGATCTTGGACTTCCCAACCTCCACAACTGTGAGAAATAAATTTCCGTTGTTTACAAGCCACCAGTTTATAGTATTTTGTTAGAGCATCCTGAGTGAATTGAGAGAGTTGAGATTTCTGGATTAGGAAATACTATGATATGTTAATGTCATCTATTAGGCAGTTGGACTTAATTCAAGTTTGGATAACTGAGAGTAATAACATTCAAGCCAAATACAGTAGTAATACACATTTTATGTAAAATATTAGGGCTTTGGGAAACAGGAGGATAGCTTGAGGCCAGGAGTTCAACAAGAGTCTGGACAACATAACAAGACTTCCATCTCTGCAAAAGTAGAGAAAGAAATTATCCAGGTATGGTGGTCCCTGTAGACCCAGCTATTTAGGAGGCTGATGCAAGATGATCTCTTGAGCCGAGGAATTGGCGACTGCAGTGAGCTATGATACCATCTCTGCACTTCAGCCTGGAAGATAGAGCAAAATCATCTCTCCAAAAAGATTGTATAGACATAATTTTATTATTAACTAAACATAAATAACTAAATATAAATATACGCATTTAACAAAACGTAAATATATGTAAATGTTTAACATGTAATTTTAAAATTGTAGTTAATAAATTCTGCTCATAACAAACAACATTGGTTAGATTTTTTTTTAAAAAAAAACATACAATTCCTCAAGAATAAACTATATGCCTTTGTCACCAACCTGAACTGTCACCCAGCTTTGCTTTCTCTCTGTTTGTTTTCCTTTATATTTTGATTTACCTATGGTTCCCAATAAGGTATCCAACCTAATAAGTCACTAGATTTTTAATCAACACCAAGTATATACCAATCCTTGTTTCCATCACCAGGAACACAAAATTGAAAACATTCCTCAAGGCATTTGGTCCAATTTGATGGCCCCCATCTAAGTGATTTTAAGTGCCCCTTCCTCCCCTTTGGCCTTTGGCAATGTCTGTAGATGTTTTTGGTTGTCACAAATGGGGGTTAAGAAACAAATTTGGTTCTGGCATCTGGTAGCTGGGAGTCCAGGGATGCTGCTAAAGATTCTGTGCACAGGACAACCCCCTAGCAAAGACTGATCTGGCTCCAAGTGTACATAGTGCTGAGACTGAGAAACCTTGCCTAAAGTGAATGATGAACGCAGAAACAGATGAGTCTGAAACAAGGGGATAAATACAGTAAAAAATGAATCATCTCTTAGTAGAGTACCGTTAGTACTATTAGCAGCCTTTCTGTTAGGAGAAGGGTTGTTTTTGAAGACACATTCCTTCCTCTATAGTTCCATAACTACATTAAAACATTTTTATCATGGAAAATTTTAAGCATACACAAAATAAAAAGGTTAATAAACTCATTTTCCACCTTCAGCCATTAGCAACTTCATCAATTTTGTTTCATTATGTACTCACCGCCTCCTACTTTGATAGATTATTCTAAAACAAACCTGCACATCATATACTTTAATTTGTAACTACTTGAAGTGTATACCTCAGTGATAAGACATATTTTTTAAAAAAAATAACCCTTTGTTTTTAATCACAGCAAAAACATCCTTAATACATAGATACATTCTTTACATGGCAAAAGCAAGAACAAAAACAAAAGACCCCATAGATTTTTTTGTTCAATGTTACTAAGAGACCCGTCCCATCTCCCTCCCTGCATCTTTATCTTATGAGCAGGAGAGGTGCTGAAATCTTTCCCGTTTTGTGTGCCTTGTTGATTGGTACCACATCTGACAGAGGACTCCATTCTGACTGATGCTACCTGGCCAGTGATTTAACCTGTAAACTTTGCTGATTTTCGTTAGTGGTTTGGACCAATGTGTTTCAGTGTGCCTGGGATTATTGTTTGACTTGGCTCCAGCCTCTGTACTGACTGCTCACCCTGCACCCCGACACCAGGTTTTTCCTAGATACATGATTTTTTTTTTTTTAATTGGCAAGCTCCAAGTGATAGTTTTCTCTGTCTTTGTATCAGTTTATTCTAACAACAGACTTTTTTTCTGGAGACTGACATCCCTCATAGAATGGTGGCAACTGCTCTGATAGCTTTTAAAGGGTCAACTCTTACCCATCATTTTAGAAAGCAATTTTGTTCTTGAAAGATGTTCAGAAACAAATGGGGGAAAAAAACAAGCAGCAAACAAATACATTAAGAATATGCAAACAACTGGGAACAAAACCAAAACCAAAAGTTCATTTACCAGGATCAGAAACACAAACTGTCTCTTTACTAGAAATGACTTGCCAGAATAGATAGTCTTTTATAGACCCAGACAAGATACAAGAGCCTTTACTACAGTGGCTTAACCCACTCGGGTCCTCAATAAGCTCAACAGACAGCTGCTATCAAAGGAAAGAAGCTTCACCTAAGAGATGATGTACCTGGGTAGAAAAAAAAAAAAGGCAATCCATGGAAGTGCAGAGCACAAAAAGCTCAATTGCATGTACGTCACCTTGTCCCAAAGGTCGCCAGTCTCTTCCAAAGGTAACCTTGTTCCATCCTACTTCTGACCACAGAGTATGTCAACCTAAAAAAAGACATTTTGAGAAACTTATTTCTAGTTGTGTTGAATTTATTCAGGAATGGAAAAAATGGTTTATCAGATATTCATGGAATGGCAAAAACCACAAGTGCTTCTGCTGAAGGGTAACGGGAAGCTTTTGTTAGCAAAAAAAGAGGTTTATGTAACCTGCTTAGGAACAGAGTTCATTGGTTCCAAAGACTTAAGTCAGAGTTGTCATCAGTTTATTGAGTGGAGATGCTGTTATTGAACAAGTTTTCTTTAGAGTATCTTATTGGAATTACTGCAGCCCTACAGAGTGCCTAGTGATGTACTTTTTTTACTTAAATTAAATATATTATTTCTTATTAATTTTAATAAATTAATTTTACCTACTTCCTTTTACTTTTCTTTCTTTCTTTTTTTCTGACAGAATCTTGCTCTGTTGCCCAGGCTGGAGAGCAGTGGCACAATCTCAGGTCACTGCAACCTCTGCCTCCTGAGTTGAAGTGATTCTCCTGTCTCAGCCTCTGAGTAAATGGGACTACAGGCATGTGCCATCACACTCAGCTAATTTTTGTATTTTTAGTAGAGACATGGTTTCACCATGTTAGCCAGGTTGGTCTTGAACTCCTGACCTCAGATGATCTGCCCACCTTGGCCTCCCAAAGTATTGGGATTACAGGCATGAGCCACTGAGCCTGGCCTAGTGATATACTTTTTTACAGTCATTCGTCATTTGAAACAAATTGGAAAGGTGAAAAAGCTTGGTAATTTTTTTTTTAAATCGCTCTTTTGAAGTGTTGTTCTTTTTCATTCTATCCAACAATGATGAACCATTTCTTGATTGGATCGTGACATGATGAAAAGGGAATTTTATATGACAGCCAGTGATGACCAGCTCATGGTTGGACCAAGAAGAAGCTCCAAGGCACTTCCCAAAGCCACACTTGCACCAAAAAAGGTCATGGTCACTGTTGGGTGATCATCTGCTGGTCTGATTCACTGCAGCTTTCTGAATCCCAGTGAAACCATTACATCTGAGAAGTATTCACACCAAGTTGATGAGATGCACTGAAAACTCCCAACACCTGCAGCCAGCATTGGTCAACAGGAGGAGCCCAATTCTCCTTGACAGCGCCTCACCACACATCACACAAATACTTCAAAAGTTGAACAAATTGGGCTACAAAGTTTTGCCTCATCTCCCGTATTCACCTGACCTCTCGACAACTGATTACCACTTCTTCAAGCATCTCGACGATTTTTTTGCCGGGATAACGCTTTCACAACCAGTAGGATACAGAAAATGCTTTTAAAGAGTTTATTGAATCCTGAAGCATGAATTTTTACACTACAGGATTAAACTCACTTCTCATTGGCAAAAATGTGTTGGTTGTATTGGTTCCCATTTTGATTAATAAAGATATGTTTGAGCCTAGTTATGATTTAAAATTCACAGTCCAAACCACAGTTACTTTTGCACCAACCTAGAAATACATATATACGTGAGAAACATGCCAGACTTGGGAGGCAGGAGATGTGTGACAGATGTGAAGGGATTTCTTGGGAGGTTTCTAGGAAGCCTTTGTAAGCAGTTCTTATCTCAGACATGCAAGCATGAGCCCCCTCTTTGGTGCATTCCCAGCCCTGTTTTGTTAGGGTCTGACAAGAGTGATTTCATCCTGGTATGTGCAATTCTCACAGCTTGTATAGATAAAATTTTGCAACTGTGCAAATATTTCTGCAGAGTAAACATCTAGGAATAGAAAAAGTAAACACGTGAAATTCAAATAGCTATTGTCAACGGCCCTCCTTAATGCTGGTACTAATTATACTTCTAAGAGCGGTGTGTGATAGGAGCTGTTTTCCCTCAGCCTCACCAGAAATACTGTTTTTCAGTTTTCCTACTTTATAAGTGAGCAGTGATTTCTTAGTATTGTTTTAATTTGAATTTGTTAGGAGAAAAGTTGAGTATCTTTTCTCATGGTTAAAATGCTGTTATGTTTTCTTTTTTGTTAACTGTTCTTCTGATCTTTTTTGTGTGTGTGTCTTTTTGTTTTTTTCCTTTTTGTGGAGAACGGGGTCTTGCTATATTGCCCAGGCAGGTCTCGAACTCCTAGGCTCAAGCTATCCTCCCGCCTCTGCCTCCCTAAAAGCTGGGATTACAGGCGTGAGCCACAGCGCCTGGCAATTATTTATAGTGATTTCATCATATAGGCTTAATTTTTTTTTGTTTTTGAATCAGGGTCTCATTCTGTTGCCCAGGATGGGGTGCAGTGGCACAATCATGGCTCATTGTAACTGTCTCCCAGGTTCAAGTAAATCCTCCCACCTCAGCCTCTCAAGCAGCTGGGAATATAGGTGTGTGCCACCACACCCAGCTCATTTTTGTATTTTTTGTCTGTAGATAATGGGGTTTTACCACGTTGCCCAGGCTAATCTCGAAATCCTGGGCTCAAGTGTTTTGCTCCTCTCAGCCCCACAAAGTGCTGGGATTAAAGATGTGAGCCACTGTACCCAGCCAACAATTTTTCCGACTTCTGGATTTTGTGTTATACCATTGGCCCTTTGTATCTGTGAGTTCTGCATCCAAACCGTGGATTGAAAATATTCCGAAAAGTCAAACAATTAAAATGCAAATTTTAAAACAATACATTAAAAACTATTTTCATAGTTCTTACACCATATTAGGTATTAGAAGCAATGCTTATAAGTATGGTGATGATTTAATGTTCGCAGGCTATATGCAAATACTGCACCATTTTATATAAGAGATTTGAGCATCTGTGGACTTTGGTATCTGAGGGGAGGTCTTGGAACAACTGTGCCATGTACACAGGGGAACTACTGTAATCAGGAAGGCTTTTCCCATTTGCTGTGGTTTGAATGTATCTCTCAAAGTTCATGTGTTGGAAACTTAATCCCCAGTGCTAGTGTTGAGAGGTGGGACTTTTAAGAGGTGATCAGGTCATGATGACTCTGCCCTCATGAATGGATTAATGTTGTTGTTTTGGGATGAGTTCCTGACAAATAAATGAGTTCAGCCTCCTTCTCCCTTACTCTCATGTGTGCTCTTGTGCCCTTCTGTCCTTCCACCATGGGATGATAGTGTAAAAAGTTCCTAGCCAGTTGCCACCCCCTGGACTTGGACTTCCAAGCCTCCAGAAGCATGAGCCAAATACGCTTGTTTGTTATCAGTCAGTCTCAACTGGGTGCAGTGGCTCACGCCTGTAATCCCAACACTTTGGGAGGCCGAGGCGGATGAATCACCTCAGGTCAGGGGTTCGAGACCAGCCTGACCAATATGGTAAAACCATATCTCTACTAAAAATACAAAAATTAGCTCGGTGTGGTGGCGTGCTCCTGTAGTCCCAGCTACTCAGGAGGCTGAGACAGGAGAATTGCTCGTACTTGTGTGGAGGGGAGGTAACAGTGAGTTGAGATGGTGCCACTACACTCCAGCCTGGGAGAGAGAGAGACTCCATCTCAAAAAAATAAAAATTACTCAGTCTCACGCATTCTGTTACAGCAGCACAAAACAAAGACACCACTATAAAATTATAACCAATTATCTTACGTTTACTTCTAATGCTTTTATGATTCCGTTTTTCAAATTTAAATCTTTGATTAATTTTGAATTTATCCTGTTGTTTATTATAAGATGTGAATTTGACCAGGTGCAGTGTCTCATCTCTGTGATTCCAGCACTTTGGGAGGCCAAGGCAGGCAGATCACTTGAGCCCAGGAGTTTTGAGACCAGCCTGGGCAACATGGTGAAACCCCGTTACATGGTTTGGCTGTGTCCCCACACCAATCACATCTCAAATTGTAGTTCCTATAATACGCATGTGTCATGGGAGGGGGAGGGATCCCGTGGGAAGTGATTGGATCATGGGATTTCCCCCATGCTCTCATGATAGTGAGTTCTCATGACATCTGATGGTTTTATGAGTGTCTGGCATTTCTCCTGCTTGCACTTCTTTCTCCTGCTGCCATGTGAAGGACATGTTTGCTTCCCCTTCTGTCATGGTTATGAGTTTCCTGAGGCCTCCCCAGCCATGCTGAAATGTGACTCAATTAATCTTCTTTCCTTTATAAATTACCCAGTATTGGGCAGTTCTTATATACCTTGTCTCTGCAAAAACAAAACAAAAAGAAACACAAAAATTAGCTGAGTGTGGTGCCATGTGCCTGTGATTGCAACTACTCAGGAGCCTGAGGTGGAAGGATCACCTGAGCCTGGGATGTCAAAGCTGTGGTGAGCCAAGATCACGCCACTGCACTCCAGCCTGGGCAACAGAGTGAGACCCTGTCTCCAAAAACAAACAAAAAGATATTAATTCAACTGTATTTTTATTTCCAGAATACTACCTGCTATTATATTCTCAATCCATTTATTAAATAATCTTTCTTTTCCTTTCACTGATTTTAGATGAAATTTAAAAAAAATTTTTTTTTTTCGAGACAGAGTCTCACTCCATCACCAGGCACTAAGCTGGAGTGCAGTGGTGCGACCTCGGCTCACTGCAACCTCTGCCTCCCAGGTTCAAGCAGTTCTTTTGCCTCAGCCTCCCGAGTAGCTGGGACTACAGGCACGCGCCACCATGCCCAGCTAATTTTTCTGTATTTTTAGTGGAGACGGGGTTTCACCATGTTGGCCAGGATGGTCTCGATCTCTTGACCTCGTGATCCGCCTGCCTCAGCCTCCCAAAGTGCTGGGATTACAGGCGTGAGCCACCGTGCCCAGCCTAGATGAAATTTTTACTGTAAATTTTTGTATGCATTTGGGTATATTTCTGGACTTTTTGTTTGTTAACGTGTTTCTCCTATTTTTAATTACAGCAACTTTATGTTTTTATATTTGCTCTTTTTCAAAGTTTTCATAATCTTGTTTACTTTTCAACACGAATATTAAAACTAGTTTAATATATGAAACAACAATAACAACAACAAAACAATAAAATACCTGTTAGCATTTAATTTCTAATTGAGCTAAGGAAGAATTGCCATTTTTAGCCAGGCACGGTGGCTCATGCCTGTAATCCCAGCACGTTGGGAGTCTGAGGCAGGGGGATCACCTGAGGTCTGGAGTTCAAGACCAGCCTGACCAACATGGAGAAAACTCATGTCTACTAAAAATACAAAATTAGCTGGCTGGTGACGCATGCCTATAATCCCAGCTACTTGGGAGGCTGAGGCAAGAGAATCGCTTGAACCTGGGAGGCGGAGATTGTGGTGAGTCGAGATCATGCCATTGCACTCCAGCCTGGGCAACAAGAGCAAAACTCCATCTCAAAAAAAAAAAAATGTCCTCTTTTATTATGTTGAAGTTTCTTGTTCAAGTACACGAATGTCTTTCCATTTGTTTAAGTATTTTTGGTTTTGATTTTGATGTATTCTTTATATAGCTCATGGGATTTCTCGCTTATTAATTCCATTGGATTTTTTGTTGTTGCTATTGTGGCAAGTGGACTCTGTATAAGTAGGAGTTCCAATAGAGAACGAATGATTCTATTTAAATTGCTTAACTAGAGGAAGTAAAAAGTAATATTTACTAAAATGTGAACAAAATACAAGAAAACCAAGGTGTAAAAGAGTAGTACTGATGAGCTAGTAATAGTAGTCTTGGGTCCCTCATTTTCACACCTAGGCATGAATTGTTGGAAGGAGTAGTTGCTGTACTCCAGAGACCCCATTCTTATTGGAGAGGCCAACTGATAAGAGCTGTAACCTTGCTTCCTCCAGAGAGAATAGGGGTAGAACAGGAAATAAGTATGCTACCCCACTCTCCTCCATTCCTTAGATTTCCTGCTGGAACTTTCCAGTGGCCAAACCCAACCAGAGGCAAGAGAGCAAGAGAGTCCTTTGCTAGAATCAATACTGTCAAGTCTTGCTGGGGAGAGAGCAAGAGGGAGTCCAGTGAGAGTGAATCTGGAGGCAAACAGAGGACACCCAGCGCTTTCTTTCTCCAACTGAATCTTCTACTGGCCATTATTTTTTATATTTGAAAGATACTGATTTTTACTTTTTTTTTTTTTTTTTTTTGAGACAATGTCTTTTCTGTATCCCAGTCTGGAGTACGGTGGCGCAATCATGACTTCTGCAACTGCAACCTCCCTGGTCTCAAGCAGTGCTCTCATCTCAGCCTCTGGAGTAGATGGGACCATAGACATGCACCACCACGTCCAGCTAATTTTTGTATTTTTTGTGGAAATGAGGTTTCATCATGTTGGCCAGGCTGGTCTCGAACTCCTCAGTTCAAATGATCCGCCATCCCGGGCCTCCCAGAGTGCTGGGATTCCAGACCTGGGTCGCCATGCCCAGCCTGTGAAGTTTATTGAATGCAAATTGTACCTCAAAAAATGCAAGATAGAGGCTGGGCGTGGTGGCTCACACCTGCAATCCCAGCCCTTTGGGAGGCCAAGACAGGAGAATAACTTGAGGTCCAAAGTTTGAAATCAGCCTGGGCAATATGGTGAAACTCTATCTCTACCAAAAATACAAAAACAGCCAGGCATGGTTGTGTGTGCCTGTAATCCCAGCTACTTGGGAGGCTGAGGCAGGAGAATCACTTGAGCCCAGAGGGTGGAGGTTTCAGTGAGCTGAGAGAGTGCCAGCCACTTCACTGTAGTCTGGGCAACAGAGAAGATGTCTCTATAAAAAAGAAAAGCTAAATGTGTTTTTCATGAGATAAACTTCCAACCTGTTTTCAAAATAGATATTAATTACAGTGTAACTAACCACTAGCAATAGATGAGTATTCCAGTTGTTTTACCTCCCAGCACTTCAGGAGGCCCAGGAGGGTGGATTGCTTGAGCTCAAGAGTTGCCTAGCGTGGGCAACACAGAGAGATCACATCTCTATTCTTTAAAAAATTAAAAGAAAAAAGTTACTTATCGGCCATTTACATATATAGTGTTTAAATCTTTTGTCCATTTTGTTACTGAGTTGTCTTATTGGTAAATTTTAATAGTTCTTTATGTATGAAAGATACAGGGCCTTTGTTGGATACATGTTTTGCAAGCTTTTTTTCCATTTTATTTTCTGAAGAGGGTCCTTCAAAGAGCAAAAGATTTTTATTTTAATGAAATTTATTTTATTAATATTTTTGTTTCATGCCTTTGTCTTAATAAGAAACTTTTTCCTAACCTAATATCACAAATAGATCCTGCTATTTTTTTCTGACTTATGATTTTAGCATTTATGTCTGTGACCCATTTTGAATTAATTTAAGATAAGGGTTCAGACTCATTTTTTTCCCCAGTATGGAAACTGTTCCAGTGCTGTTTGTTGAAAACACTATCCTTTCATTCACTGAATTACTGTGGTGCTTTAATAAAGATCAGTTGACTATGCATATGTGGGTCTACA
Source organism: Cheracebus regulus (assembly GCA_963574635.1). NCBI lineage: Eukaryota > Metazoa > Chordata > Mammalia > Primates > Pitheciidae > Cheracebus > Cheracebus regulus. Next base: position 25,807 of record CAUYQU010003869.1, read on the forward strand.
TCTGGACTGGTCTCTGTCCCACTGGTTGGTGTGCCTTTCCTTATCCCCATACCACACTCTCTTGATTACTGCAGTGTTATAGTCAGTCTATTGGGTAGTTTAAGTCCTCCAACTTTCTCTTTCTAAAACTGTTCAGCTGTTTTAGATCCTTTTTATTTTCATACCAAGTTTAGAATTACTCGTCAATTTCTAAAAGAATGTGCTTTCTATATTTATTAAAATTGCCATCGACTCTATTATAGACTCAGGAAAAACTAATATCTTAACATTATTGAGTCTTCCAGTTCATAAACAGGACCTATCTCTCCATTTATTTAGGTCTTTTAAAATTTCTTTATCAGTGTATAGATCTTCCATATCTTTGGTTAAATTTATTCCTGGATATGTTTATGCTATTTTGAATGTATTTGGGTTTTTTTCTTTTTTATTTCTGTAGGCTTTTGGGGAAGAGATGGTGTTTGGTTACATGAATAAGTTCTTTAGTGGTGATTTCTGAGATTCTGGTGCACCTATCTCTAAATTGTACCAAATTTGTAGTCTTTTATCCCTCGCCACCCACCCTTTCCTTCCAAGCCCCTGAAGTCCATTCTTATGACTTTGTATCCTCATAGCTTAGCTTCCACTTACTAGTGAGTAAGTATCCTTTTGTTTTTCAAATGTCATTTTCCATTGTATGTTATTGATACACAGAAATAAAAGTAATTCAAGACCAGTCTGGGCAACATAAGGAGACCCTACAGCTACAAAAAAAAAAATTTTTTTTTAATTAGGTAGGCTTGGTGGTGTGTGCCTGTGGTCTTAGTTACTGAGAAGGCTGAGGTGAGAGGATCACTTGAGCCCAGGAAGTCAAGGCCGCTGTGAGCCATGGTCGGACCACTGCAGTCCAGCCTGAGCAACAGAGTGAGACGCTGTCTCTAGTAATCATAATAATTTGTTATAGGACAGTCTAGGTCTTTGGTTTTTTTTTTAATCTGTTTTTATAATTTCTGTTTTTCAAAGAATCTTTTTTGTCTAAATCATTGAATTTTTTGGCATAGTGTTGCTCACAATATTTCTTTATTTTTCTTCTGATAACTATAATTTCTGATATTGACAATTTTTTCTTTTTGAGACAGGTTCTGACTCTGTCACCCAGGTTGGAGTGCAGTGGTGCAATCTTAGCTCACTGCATCTTTCACCTCCTGGGTTCAAGAGATTCTCTTGCCTCGGTCTCTGGAGTAGCTGGGATTACAGGCATGCATCACCGTGCCCAGCTACTTTTTGCATTTTTAGTAGAGATGGGGTTTATCATATTGACCAGGCTGGTATTGAACTCTTAGACTTCAAGTAATCCACCTGCCTTGGCCTCCCAAAGCGCTAGGATTACAGACGTGAGCCATGGCGCACCCAGCCTGTGGCCATTCATTTTTAACTGACCAGTTTTGCTAAAGATTTATCAATTTTGTTGGTATTTTCAGAGAGCAAGCTTTTGATTCCATTTACTTTTCTCTTTAGTATATCCATTTTCTATTTCATTGATTTCCACTGTTATCTTTATTATTTCTTTCCTTCTGCTTACTTTGGGTTTGTGTCATTATGAGATGATCTTGTATATCTCTAACATCACTTCTTAAAAAGTCTATGTTTATGTTAATGCAGCTACTCCAGCTTTCTCGTGCTTCCTTATGTTTCCATGGTATGATGTCTTTTTTCATTCTTTCCACTCATTTGTACTTTTGCATTTAAGCAGCATCTTTTGTAGACAGCACATAGGTAGGTTTTTTTTTTTAAATACATTTCACCAGCTAATCCCTGTCTTTTGGAGTATTTCATCTATTCATATTTATTTTTTATTTATATATGTTTTTTAGAGATGGAGTCTCTGTCACCCAGGCTGGAGTACTGTTCACATGTCTCCTTACATTCTCTATTTGTCTTTTGTTTTTGTTTTTGTTTTGTTTTTAGACAGGTCTCATTTTGTGGAGTAGTTCAGTGGCACAGTCATAGCTCACTGCAGCCTCAACCACCTAGGCTCAAGCAATCTTCTCACCTCAGCCGCTGGAGTAGCTGGAGTACAAGCATGCACCACCACACCCAACTAATTAAAAAAATTTTTTCTTTTTTGTAGAGATGAGGTCTTGCTTGTTGCCCAGACTGGTCTTGAACTCCTGGCTTCAAGTGATCCTTTCACCTTGGCCTCCCAAAATGCTGGGATTATAGGCATAAGGCACCATGCCCAGCCCTCTATTTTTCAATTGAATACTTTCTATTGGTCTGTCTTTAAGTTCACTCATGAATTCTGTGACCTACATTATGCTACTCAGCCCACATAGTAATCTTTTATACATTGCTGTTTTCTAATTTCCTTTGTTTCTAATAGTTTAACAATTGATTCTCTTATTTTCCAATAGTGATAGTTTTCCCATGTGCTGTGTTTTGAATGTATCTGCCCAAGTTTATGTGTTGGAAACTTGATCTCCACTTTAATCAGGATTTATTTGAAATTTCCCTTTGCTCAGTTCAGGCATTAAGAAGTGTGTGTGTGTGTGTGTGTGTGTGTGTGTGTGTGTGTGTGTGTGTGTGTGTGTCCGTCCTTGCATGAGGGTGAAGGAAGAAATTGTGAACAGGAATCCTGTATTTGCTTGTCTGTGTCACCACCTTTTCCCCCATCTTATTCGTCTCCTAGTGATCCCTCCCAGACCTAATACCTCAATTCTTTTTCGCTGATCCGCAGGTTTGGAAGACTCAAAGAACATGGGAAATGACCCCGCCTTCTTATGAATATGCAACATAAGGGGCTGGGAAAAGCAGGAGAGAAAAGCTCTGCACAAAAATCCACCCCAGGTCCGCCTTCCTGGGCTGAGCCTGGGGCGCCCCCATCCTCCCCACCTCCTTTCAATAGCAGCAAACAATAGCACAGCCCCAGCCCTGTAAGCCGAGCTGGCTGCCGAGGGTGACGCGGAACTGCTCATCTCCAGGGAAACGCGGCATCCGGACAGCCCTCCAGAGCCGGTCTGAGCTCTGCGGGTTCGGGGGCCGGAGACGGATTCGCAGCGGTTCCGGGCCCAGAGGCTGGGAGGACGCGCCCTGGCCGAGCAAAAGAGGAGGGCGCAGGGCGCAGGGCATGGGGGCGGCACGCACCCGGGACAGTTTCCCGTCGGCTTCTCCGTGACCTTCCTCCCACTTCCAGCTCGCAGTGGGATGCTGAGATCCCTTCAAGGACCCTCTGCAGACGTGCGAGGGATGCTGAAACAGGCAAGTGGGGTTTCTCTAGCTATTGTCACCTCGCCGCACTTTTGGAGAAAGTAGAGCCCAGCAGAATTTGGTCGAAATCCTGTGTTCATGCAACTTTTTTTTCCCTGAAATGGGGGTGAAAGTTAATGATCAGTGGTTCCGGGTAGGAGAAGGGGACGGGGTGGTAGGTGCGGTGAGGTTAGAAAAGTTGCCGTGGCCCCAGTAGGGCGCCCTGGGCAGTGCTAGTACAAAGCCAGCCCTGAGGCGGTCGCGTTGCCATGGCAGCGGGGGCGGTGCTGAACCGCGGCGCGGCGGCGTTGCCGGGCGACGGAGAGGCCGCGGGGGAAGCCGGGAATCTCCCCGCGCTTGGTGTCCGCCGGGAGCTCGCAGTCTGATACTCCGTGGACACCTGCGTCTCTCGATTTCGATTCACAGTCAGCTGGCAGCCACTGTCACTTGGTTAGGGAGTCAGGCGTCTGCGCTATCACCTACTTAATGCTTTAATGCTCTGCTTTCGAAAATACTTGAATTGTGATGTGATGAAAGACATGAAAAAGTATCATACTCCTACTTAAAAGTTTTTTTTGTTTTTGTTTTTTTGTTTTTTGTTGTTGTTGTTATTGTTGTTGTTTTGAGACGGAGTACAGTACAGTGGCGCAGTGTGCTCACTGCAACCTCAGCCTCCCGGGTTCAAGCGATTCCCTTGCCTCAGCCTCCCTATTAGCTGGAATTTCAGGGTCCCGCCATTACGTCCGGCTAATTTTTGTGTGTTCAGTGGAGACGGGGTTTCACCGTGTTGGCCAGTCTGGTGTCAAATTCCTGACCTCAGGTGATCCGCCCGCTTCGGCCTCCTAAAGTGCTGAGATTACAACCGTGAGCCACCGCGCCCAGCCAACAAGGTTTTTTAAACAATATATTCTGTTTCCTCGTTTTTAAGGTAGCATCTATTGACAGGAGTTCCTTAATTATTATTTAAAAAATGAAGTACAGAACCAGGTTTGTATCTACATCTACAAAACAAATTGTTTCCTTAAAATGTACTAACCAAAAACATTTGCAAAAGAAAAATATATAAAGCAAGTAGCAGTACTAAAAATTAGGCACAGTACTAAAAATGCAGAGAGTTCTGTTGGATGTTAAAATGCTTTAGAAAGATGTGACTTTCACAAAGGACTAGACAATCAGCCTCATTTTATTTCTATGGGTATTTTCTTAGATGTAGATGTGCCAGGGAACTTTGTCTTACTATGTCAAAGATTACTTGTTTTAGCCATAAACTACAAGGAAAAAAAATGGCAAGGAGTTTGACCTTTTTCAGAGCAGTTTTTTGTAGCTATAGTAGTACTTCCACTTTACAAATTATCTGTTTTTTGTTTACTCAGATATTCATTCATCATTTATTGAGGCTCTACTATGTGCTATGTACAGTGCTAAGACTTGAGAGCAAAGAAGTAAATAGTGAGAGGGACATATAAAGTTGAATTAGAAAAATTCAGTTTAGGGAGCTGAAAATGCTAGGAAGCAGTTGTAAACCACGATGATGGTGATACATTCTTATCCTGAGATGCCACCAGGACAGCCCCTGCTCCTGGCCTGGAGAGGTACACTGCCTGCAGCTGAGCTTGGAGCTTCATTTGAGTTGTGGGTTTTGCTCTTTGAAGGCAGGCATTATTGGACTGATTTAAAACAGGAGTAGGCCAGCACTCAGAAGTGCAGTGATGAGCCTCATGTCTCACAGCCAGTCAGGCTCAAGATACAAAAGCAACTGCTATGACATGCACTTTTCCACCCTTTGATCATTAAGTCCTGACTACCTAAATGACCATATTTTAATCATTCATAATGGTATGTGTGAATTTCTTAAAAACAATAACTATAATGCAATTTTATTTTTGGTCGGATGTTTCTAAAGTCACGTATTTCTAAAATCAGATAGCAATTGCATTCTGAAGATGATGTGTTTTTCCAACTGGAATGTTGCCATTGTCAGTATTTTTTCGAGGGGTTCCTGGAAGTAAATGAGAAAATTAAAATTTGGTTATTCTATTCATGATTTTAAAACATTTAAAGGCATTTGTGTTTTAAAGTACTATAATAAATCGCTGTAGGAGTAGATTTGTTTAAAGCAAAATACACTAGTTATTTTAAGTTTTTATTAACTTTTTAAGTGGCTGATTTCTTAGTTTCCACTTGTAGCCGCATTAGAGTAATCATAGGAAAAATTTCTATCTGGAAGGTTGTCCTAGAAAGTTCAGGTATGGACCTGGCTGGTCCTGCATAGAGACTTAGCTACGCATTTTCCACTGCAGCCTTTTCTCTTTGAACTAATTTTATAATTGATTTTACTGTTAAAATTATTTTTTCAAATACATTGCAGAAGTCCTGAAGGCAAGAACCAGATCTTTTGTGTCTTTAGAATTTTCTTTCTAATACCAAATACAACACTCTTCATAAAAACTGGCAGAAAAAAATAAAAATAAACTTTACTGGGCTGATGAAAACTAGAGTAGAAGTAATATTTTATATATACTATTCTGAGTCACAGAAGTTTTATTTGCTGACTTTTGTTTTCATTAAACTACACTGTGAAATGCTAGGGAGTACCTATTTCATAGTTAGAAAGACTGAATTGTGTTGATTGGCATATGAAGTATTTTCCAATGCATTATCTTCATTGAGCCTTACAACAACATTCAAGATTTCACATCACCATTTTTTTTCAAATAACGTGAGAAAACAGAAGCTCAGAGAAGTTGAGTGAGTCAGGGTCACCCAGAAAGGAAGAGGTACATCTTCTGATCATGTCAAATGGTTTTTATTCTGCCATTGCAAACCAGATGCACTTGTGAGCTTTGGGAGGCTAGGTCTCTCACCAGCCCTGGGATGCTCAGTGCAAGATGCCTTCTCTCCCTCTCACTTCCCCAAGGTGGCTCCTCTGTCTTGGAAGCAGATGAGAGAAACTCTTTTAAAAGAGAAAGAGGCAGGGCAGGTAGAAGGAGCTGGAGAGGGGCTCCCTGGAGCAAAAGGAAGTAAGGGTGAGAAAGAAGAGTCAAGTGAAGTTGATCAAAAACCGGCCACTGTTCAAAAATAGGAGTGAGGGGATGAGAGAGAGGGTCTTTGTTCTGGCTGCCATCATGAAATTCCACAGCCTGGGGGCTTAAACAAAAGACCTTGATTGTCTCCTGGTGCTGGGGACTGGGAATCTGACATCAAGGAGTCTGCAGGGATGGTTTCTTCTGAGGTCTTGCTCTTTGGCTCACAAACAGCTGCCTTTTTACTGCCAGCCTCACAGGTTCATCCCTCTGTATTATCTGTGTCCTAATCTCTGCTTGTAAGGACACCAGTCACATTGGATTAGAGCCCACCCATATGACCTCATTATACCTTAATTATGGCTATGAAGGCCCTGTCTCCAAATACAGTCCCATTCTGAGGCACTGGGGTTAGGACTTCACCATGTGAATTTTGAGTCCATAGCAGAGAATTGAAAAGGTGACATTGACCCATGACTTTGAAGATGAGACCTGGTGACCTGTTTCAATTGCTTTGTTATTCTCATTAGTGTTCTCTCCTAGCACAAATAAATGGTTGAACAGATAGTGGCCATTTATTTTTACATTAGTATATTCTGTTGATTTTTTTTAAATCCAGAACTGAATTCTGTATTTAGCTTGCTTCATAATCTATTCTCACTCTCTTCTCTGCAGGGCCAGCTTCAAACCTTGTCAAGCTCTGACAAGAGAAGATGAACCCTAGTTCCAGCTAGAGGTGACCTGTCTGCATTTTTTGAGCTGTGGAGTGATCAGAGTCATATTCGCTGCCTGTGCAGCACCCCAGGCCTGATGAAAATGAAATGGTAGCACCGTGCAGACGGCGAACCCTAGGTCCTGGCCATGAAGGTAAGTTAGGGCAACCTTCCACCTGCATGGCATTCTCCACGCTTATTTCTAACAAGATAACTGTGGCAGAGTATTTCAGACTGTTTGTGAAGGGCAGCCGGTAGAATTTGAAAGTTTTCTCTGAGGCATTGAGCAACTAACAAGGGTGTAATTGGAATGTGTGGCAAAGACTCAAGTTGTTAAAATATTTGGTCATCAAATAACAGGGTCTGGAGCAAAGCCTGCAGGTCTTGTGGTCAGTACCTTGCCCTTGGTTGGACTATACAGTGCCTGCTTTGTAAAGGTGGAAATCAATACTGTGTTTAAAGTCAGCCAAAGAAGAAAGTTATGGAGTCTTCTGCCACAGAAGTTTCGGTGTTCACCAGTCATCAGAGTCTCAGAGTACTTGTGTTTGTCTCCTTAACCTCCTTCATTACTAAATATTCTGCCTTCAAGGGAAGAGAGAGTAGTTTTCTATTTCATTCATTTAATGTCTTGTCATTTGCTGAAAGAGTTTTAAGAGGTTGCTTCTTGGCCCTTCTCTGTAAGTTGAATAGAAACCATATGCATTATTCTAGGAACCTGTTTCTATCAGGGCCCTGTGCCACCTGCCCTTCCCACCATGAGTGGTGAAGTTTTGGTCTGTGTCCTTCTCGGATTTCCCCCAGTCATTCCTTTTTACTTTTAAGTGTGAGGCTTGGGGGAAATTCTGCAGTATCCCTGCTGAAGAGCAGGGCTCCAATACACCCGCTGGAGCTTTTCCAAGGAACACGAAAAGCATTCAGAAAGCACTGCTTGGACAAGATTCAGCAGCTCTCCTTGATAGGTACTTTTAGAAAAGGTTCTTGTGTGGAACAGCTACTGTTACCTCAGCCAAAAAAGGCTTCCTATTTCTCAGAGCCCTGCATACTTAATTAGAACAGGGGTTGGTGCCAGCACTTGCAGTTTCAAAAGTCAGCTTTGAAAGTGAGTGCAAATCCCTGCAAGGTAGAATGATCTGTTTCTTCTTATTTGAGCCAGGACCTCTCTCTAACTGGCCAGCTGTGCAAATCATCTGGCACAGATTCTGGAGGTGAATTGGTGAATGATCTGTTTCTCCTTATTTGAGCCAGACATCTGTCTTAACTGGCCAGCTGTGCAAATCATCTGGCACAGATTCTGGAGGTGAGTTGGTCTCTTCAGTTGCTGCTTTTTTTTTGAGACCAAATCTTGCTCTGTCACTAGGCTGGAGTGCAGTGGCACAATCTTGGCTCACTACAACTTCCACCCTCCTTCAAGCGATTCTCCTGCCTCAGCTTCCCAAGTAGCTGGGACCACAGGCACGCCACCATGCACAGCTAATTTTTGTATTTTTAGTAGAGACGGGCTTTCACCATGTTGGCCAGGATGGTCTCCATCTTTTGACCTCGTGATCCACCCGCCTTGGCCTCCCAAAGTGCTAGGATTACAGGCATGAGCCACTGCGCCTGGCCCAGTTGCTGCTTTTATAGCACCTTTTAATCAAATGTTCACCTCAGACACACTCTCCTCAAATTAAGGAATAGGACAACCAAACACAAATGTGTAAAGAGTGAGGAAGAATGATTGTTCTGGCTGTTGATGACTTCCTCAGGCATGGGCAGGCATGGGCATAGTGAAATGCCTTCCTTCCCGTCTGCTGCTGAAGATGGTAATGACACTGAGTGGCTTGGAAGTTCACACCACTCAACAAATATTGATCAGTTACTTCCTGTATACTCAGTGCTGACGGGGGCATGAGATATGTCATGACCTTTCTTCCTGAGTAGTTTACGATCCGGCTGAGGGTGAGCGGCTGTGCATACAGGGAAGCGTGGCAAAGGCTGTGTCGTGGCGCAGCCACCTAGGAATGCCTGCTGCGGGAGCTCAGCGGCCAGAGGCCCAGATCCTCCCTGCTGTGGCTTCTCTCCTCCTGCCTGTCTCCTGCATGTTCTCATCACCCCAACCCTAATCCAGCTCCCTCCCACTTTGAGCTCAGGGTCTTCCTCCAGTTGGTGAGGATGGCTTGAGAAATCCTAACTCTGGATGTGTCTACACCAGGGTGAGTCTGGCTGTGGGGTTTCAAGCCTTATCTTCCTGGAGGAATTTCATCAGGGTCTGAAGGAAATGAAAGAGAGACTGGGCTGAAGGAGAGGAAGAGAGGGCTGTTCTTACTCTTTCTTCATTATTGATAGTAGTCATAAATCGTTGGGAAGTCCTAAAAGACTGCCTGAGTGCCCACTTCCAGGACAGGAGGATATGCAGGCAACATAGGAATATAAGACTGTGTTGAGGGCAACAGCAGGGGAGAGGAGAAAAACCCTGGTCACAACCCTAGATGGTGAGTGAAGAGAGAACAGCCAGTGGTCCATGGAGAAGAGACACACAGGGACAAGGAAGCCAACCTGGGTACAAAGTATCCCCTGGATTAGCCCCAGGAGCCCTGATACTCACCCACGACGTCAGCTTTCCCCTTCATAATATCAGCAGTGATTTAGAGCTGCACTCCCCAGAAGGAGTGCAGCTGTCACTCCTTCCATCCTTCCTGGCATTTCAAGTTGGAATAATAAATGCAGTTATGGGCTATTAGGTTTGCAGATGTTTTTAGCATACCATGGTCTCACATGTACACATTAGGTATTTGGGCTGGCCCAGGGACCTATTCATCATATTACCTCTTTCTAAGGAAACTATATGCCAAATTCCAAACAAGCGAGATGTTATTTTTGTTGAGCAAAACCTTTGTAACATGAAAATTAAGCCATCTAAGAATTTTACTGGATAAGAAGACACAATAGAATGGTCCAGAGGAGTGTCAGGGGACCTGGATGCAAGTCTTGCATAAATGCTTATCGAGCCAAATCCCCAAAGATTTACATGTATTCTGTGCAAGAAGAGGATTTGGATTCATTTTTAAGGTTACCTCTGCTCCTTCTAAAAACCAGCCTAAAATGTAACATGTCTTCTCTAAGACTCCCAAATGCTTCTCAAGTATCACCTTGGCCTTTTATCCATAAGTCCCCTAGTGTTTCTAGAAAACTGCAAGGAGGATGGTATCGCCCTGTTTTTATACACAAGTTTGGGAAAGTCTGCCTGGGAAGATGTTTAGAGGTGTGGATTTCTCAACTTTACCCTTTTGGTTTGGCCCTTTGTGAAATAGCATTGTTTTCAGCGCTCCTGGCTTTGATGTCTTAGCTGTAAGATCTTAGTCTTGAGAGAGCATCAGGGCCATACAGCAATCATTTGACCACAGGAATGTTGGTCACTTAAGGCTGTTTTTGCTGTTGTATCCTGTCTCAGTTGCAGATGCCTGAAATTTCCTCAGATTGGAAACATCAAGGAATCTCCTTGTGCAGGGAGTACTCTGGGAAATTTCAAGAAGTTTCAAATCTTGGTATTTTGGAGGTTAATGGAGATAACTGTGTGTATGTGTGTTTACTACTACACATGGGGCAGGTCTACCCCATAGGGAGTGTGCCCAGAGAATCCTGGATTGATATTTTAAATAAACCAGAGGATTAAAACCTATACTGAACCTGTTAGTATTACGAGACATTCATTTATAATGAAAGCAGATAGCTTAGTTTATGGGATAGATAACCTTGGAGTCTTATTTGTGTTCTTTCCGAAAATATTTTCATGGCTAGCTATTAGAATATGTCTATGACCTGGAAATGAGGAGCCACACTACTTGTAAAATACTCATATTTTCAGTGAACAAAAAATAGTTTGAATAATGTAAAACTCAACAGTTCCCCTCATGGTGGAGTTATATTCTTTGGAGAAAAGTTTAAGCACTTTTAAAGTTAAATATTATGTTCATTATTGTTAGGTCTGAGAATCTGCCCCAGCAAATTATTTTTGCAAACTTGTTTATATTTAACCAATATAGGCCACTGAATTAAGCATTTCTTTTTCTCTAAAAGACTTGATTTTGCCAGTAAGAATTTGGTTATGCAATTATATGTTGACCAATTAGAAGGTAAAAGCCCCAGATTTGAAAAGTTTGCTGTTGTCTTTAACCATTTTTAAGTGTACAGTTCAGTGGCATTAAGCACATTCACATTGCTGTGCAACTTTCACCTCCATCCATCTGCAGAACTCTGTGTCTTACACAAATGGAATTTCCCGCTTCTCTCTCCAGCCCCTGGCCACCACCAATCTACTTTCTGTCTCTATGAATTAGACTACTCTAGGTACCTTGTACAAGTGGATTCTACAGTATTTGTATCTCACTTACTTCACATAACATAATGTCCTTAAGGTCTTTGTATGTTGTGGCATATGTCAGAAATTTTTTTCCTTTTTAAGGCTGAGTAATATTCCATAATGTGTATATGCCACATTTTGTTTATTCATTCACCTCCTGATGGAAATTTGGGTTGTTTCCACCATTTTCATTGTTTCCAATGGCTGCATGGTATTCTGTTCTATCGTTATATTACATAAACCAGTTCTCTTTGGATAGGCTTTCAGTTTTTTCCATGCTTCAGTGAATAAATGTGAACTTAAACCATTTCACAAATGTCCAAGCATATTTCTCAATCAGATATATTGATACTGATTTGCTGAGAAGAATGTTTTGGGCACATTAAATTTTGGGATGTTGATGAATTTCTGTCTATGGACATTATACCAATTTATGTCTCCTTTATAGAGAATCTGTCTCCCAAGCCCTCACCAAAGCAGCATGTGAACAATTCCTTCATTTTTGCTCATTTCAGGATGGAAAATGGTGTCTCAGTGTATTTCTAATTTACTTTCGTAGTTTGAGTGCACTCTGAATCAGGGCCATTGTATTTCTTTTACTGCAACTATTTGTTCATTTCTCAGTTGGGCTGTTGGGTTTTTCTCCTCCCTCTTCTTTATATTGGCTGTTGTTGAAAAATGTGCTGTTGTTTGGCATCCCTAGTGCAGTCTGTGGGAGTCTTTGGAGCTCTCCTACGAAAGAGGAGCTTTGTCTGAGAATTAGTAAAACCTGCTTTTCAACACCATTGATCAAATACTGGCTTGGTGACAGTAGGTTTTATTAAGGGGAGAGTCCAATGCGGTAGGAGGCCTTACTAAAATAGTTCATATGCTGAAGAAGAATATCTTTGTGAGAAAGTTATGAAAATTTCTAGTCTCACAATGTGTTTCAATGTTAAGATTTACTGAAGTTTTTAAACATTAAATATATAAACAATAAATAACTTGGTATGAACTAAAAGAAAAACCAAAATAGCTTATTATTAAATATTATTTGCTAAGCTCATGCAGCTAACCGCATACTGGAAAACTCTTAACTCAACATGCCCCACCCTGAACTAATTCCTCTGACCCACAGAGTAACTTCCCAGTTCTTGAGTTTGCTGTTTTGCTTCTCCAGATACTCTCCACTCTTTCCTGTATTATTCTCTACACCATCACCATGGGCTGAAAGTTTGTGTCCCCGTAAAATTCTATGCTGAAATCTAACCCCCAAGGTGATGGTATCAGAAGTGAGGCCTTGGGAAGTGATTAGATCAAGAGGTCGGAGGCCCGATGAACAGGGTTGGTGCCCTTAGAAAAGAGGCACCAGAGAGCTGTCTTGCCATTTCCACTATGTGAGGGTGTAGCAAGATGACACCATCTGTGAACTAGAAAGAGGGCACCTGCCAGACATCTATTCTACTGAAACATTGATCTTGGACTTCCCAGCCTCCAGAACTGTCAGAGATAAATGTCTGTTGTTTATAAACCACCCGGTTTTTATGGCATTTTGTTACAACTTAACTTTCTTAAGTTCTACTGAAACAATCCCTCCACTGTGTCTGCCTCCCTGCACCCAGTCACCACCACCCCAGTCACCACCACCTTGTTCAGACTCCATTCAATCCCTGCTGGGTTCCCTCAGCCACCTCCAGCTGAGTCTTTGCCTTTAGACTTTTCCACATTCAGCAGTTGTCTGATCTGTCAACAAGAGGAGTTTATGAAATGCAACTCTCTGGTTTTATAAAACCATATCCCTGGCTAAAACTCTTTCATGGCCCCCATCCCCCCTAGAATAAAACTCAAACTCCTTAGCATGGCCTCAGGGCCCCCGGCCCACCCCCTCAGTTTCCTCACTCATTGCCCCCTCCTTCCTATACTCCACTGTTCCCAATAGTGATTTCTCAATTCCTTAAACTGAGTGTGCACCCTTTTTTCAGGACTTTTGAATCTGCTCTTTTTTTCTGGAGTGTTCTCCCGTTTCACTCCCCAGTCTCTACCAACATGAGCAGCTCTATTCCTTCTTCCTCCAGTGAGTCTTGCCAAATACTCCCAGCCTGGTTTAGTGGCTTCTTCTAGGATCCTGCATGTCCCTTAGCTTGCATAATTGCCGTGTGCTAAAACTGCCTGCTTCCTTGTATGAACAGTCGCACTCCATGAAGCTGTAAATGTCCAGGAAGCAGGATCCTGTCTACCTTGTTTCCTGTGATCATCCAGAACCTAACATATTGATTGCTCATAAGCATCTGTTGATGGATGACTGTTGAAAGATGGTTGGAGAACTAATGGAGAATGCCTTCTGGGGATGGGATGTGGCTAGGTGCCAGTGGGTTGTGATAATAGCACACATTCAGAGTCCCAGGATGAGACCCTGAGTGTCTTCCCTGCAAATCATTGAAACCTGTGTGGCAGGAAGAGAAAGCTGAGTTGCCTGCAGTTTTTTTTTTTTTTTTGCTTGATGTACCCCTGGCCTTGTGAGAAAAACAGTGAGGAAGATGAAGCCTGCTCAAGGTTAAGATCAGGCAGAGGAGAAACAGACACCTGTCAGTTGTCCTGGCAGAGTCCCAGGCAGGGCAGCAGCTCCCTGAGGTGAGAAGGGGTACAATAGCTTAGGGCAGAGATCCTGGTCAGGGCTCGTGGGGAAGGGATGGATTCGGAATGCAGCATCACTCAAATTGCCTTCAAGGTCAGCCCATCCAAGAAGAATCTGTGCTGTCTTTTCTTTTTAATACGTTCCTGTCTCTCTCTGAGATGTAAGTGTGGTTTGGGGCTGCTTCAGGGCAATAAATCCTGAATTTATTTGCAGAATGTAATTACTGATTGGGGACTTAAGTTCTAACCGGTATGCAGTCCAATAAAAATAGCAAAGGTCATATTTTACTGCACTCTAAGCAAACTTTTAGCTGAAGACACTCTCAGATGACTTCCTTTCTTGCTCCTCTTTTCTCCATGAAAATTTACAGGGAACATTGTCATCATAAGAAACTTCTTCTCCACTGGGCTTCATGCTGCAAAGTTAGTGAGTCCCAGCCTCCCAGTGTCCAGCTGTTTTTGTTATTACTGCATTCTTTTCCCCAAGGCATTGATAACACTCACGTTCATAGCAAGGCCAATAAAAAAAAAAAGAGCAAGCATTACGAATTGCGAGCACCATACATAGTGTGCACATTTGTGAAACATTGTTCAAGACGTAAAAATACTTCTCAGCCCCTAACACCAAGAGGACAACAGAGTCATCATCCTACAATGACCTTTGTAGAAAATCAGATTAGGGAGACTTTGAGTTGGGGACAGGTGGCATGGGGTTGGGAGTGGGTGAGTGGGTTGTTTTCTGTATTGTTTCTGAGAAGAAAAATCTTCCATACCAAGCAGTGGTGAATGAGACTGTTCATTCAGGCTTTGGTATAGTGCAATATGGAAAGACACCCCAAATGGGAAGAGGACACAGTGATGATGACCATGGGGTTATTGTAATGATTGGCACTGCCATTGTTGAGTGGTTACTACAAGGCAAGCACTCTGCTAAATATTTTACATGGCTTATTTTATTTAATCCTCACAAAATCTAGGAATTGAGTAGAACAGGTTCATTTGCAGTGAGATGACTGAGGCCCAGAACCCCCCCACCCCCAGTGCCGCGACACTCTTCAAGTCTGGGTTCTTGGTATAAAGTGGAGAACTGGAGTTCAACCATGTGCTCTCAACTCAGAGACCCACTGTCTCCATCACTGTCCAGGAGGTCTGAGTCTAGCTCTGTTCCTGATAGCTGTGTGACTTTGTGTACTTAGGTCTATGTGCTTCAGGCCAACATGAGGTATATACAATTGTTGTGAGAATTACATAAAATAAGATATGTATTAGTTAGGGTGATACTAAGTACTGTAACAAACAAAGCTCAACATTTTGATGGCTTGACTCAATAAAAATTTACTGCCCGGATACAGACCAATGCAGCTATGTCTGGTCGGTGGCAGGCGCTAGTGGTGGTGGATGGCTTTGCTCCACGAAGTCTGCAGGGATCTAGACTAATGAAGGCTTTGTATATTTGATGTGTGATTTCCAGGACCACTGGGTCCTAGCCATTACACCCACAGACCAGAGAAGAATGCTGGCAGGAGTAGTCACAGGTATGGTGAGACCTGAAGGGTCAATTTGAGGGATTCTCTTTAAGAAACCAACACAAAGTGGCCCATGACCAGATTGCTATAGCCCCTCCCTGAGCTTGATAGGGGCCCTACAGGAGAGGGATTCTGCAGCCTAAGATTCATTAGCTTCCTGGTAAACTCAGGTCTGTAATTGGATATGGCCCCATTTGGCTCCACAATGCTGGGAAACAGTGTCTAGACTGCCCAGGATAGGTGACTGCTGGCATCTGCTGCCACGTGTGCAAAGTGCCTGGCATGGTAAGAGCTAGGAGGCATCAGCTACTATTCCTCTGTTTACAGTGTAGCATGGGAATTTCTATCAAGCCAGCTGTGCCCTGACAGCTGCCTATCTATATTTTCACCAACATGCTCTGGGCATCATAATGTGTGCCCGGGCTCAGTCCCGGCCACTGTGCTTTCAGAAGAGCCTAGAAGCATTAGCAGAGATGAGTTTAAAAGTCCACAGTCTTAAGTTGCCACATAGGAAGCAATGAACCTGCTGTAGTGAAAGGTCATGGACAGAACATCCCAAGGCTTGGCGCACGGTGGCAGCCTGGGTTCCTAAGCCTGGCACTTTGTAACTGCAGAATCACAGCTGCTGCCTCGCATAGAACTCAGAGCATCGTGGATCAGCTCGGTTACATTTGCGGTCCAAGGCAGCAGCTTTCAACCATTTAATAGACCATGACATTTTAATTAATGGTTTTAGTTGATCTGGCACTAACTAGTGTGTGACTGAAGTAAGTGGTATTAAAGTGCTGTTCTTTCTAGAAATGTGTTATCTACATCATCAAACAAATTGCCCTTGTCTGCACGTTTACAGCAATAAGGCTCCTCTGCAAATGAGAGAAAGCACATACCTCTCAGAAGAGTGATGTTGTTTAACAGATGTCAAATGCTTGACGCCAGTTCTTGCCAACGACATTCTCAGCCCAGGACCTGATACCGTGTGCATGTGGCCTGTCCATGCTCCAGCCCTTCCTACAGACCCCTGCATGACATTGTTGGACCATGGATTCAAACCCACAGGAGAGGATAAGTGAGAACTTACCTAGGAAAGCCCATCCTTTGGCTAGAGGGAGAGGAAGCAGCCAGGCTTGCTTTTTAAGGGGATCTCTAGGTAGTTCCCCATAAAACTCCCCATCCAGCTGCAAACCACCCCTGCTCACAGCAGGCATTATTTATGCAGCCCAAGGGTGAGGTCATTGCATATTACAATAACAGATTTGTCTGGGAAATTAAATTCGCCTATGTTCAAGGCATGTGTGAGGGTGCAGCCAGATGGGGTGAGCACATATGTTAACGTAGTATGAATGGAGCTTCAGCTCTCAAATGGAGCTTCAGCTATTGTACAGAGGGAGAAATGAGACAATCTTGCCATGGCTTCAGAGAGCAGAATTAGGGTTGAAGCTGGAGGATGAGGTATCATCCTTAACAAGGGCAGAGTTTTCTATTAGAATAGAAGCAGATGTGTTGGGGAGGAAGTTCATGTGTGGGATTGGCTGGCATGATTGCAGGTGACCTTCAGGCCCTTGCTGCTAAGATCCTCTAAGTGCTGGGTAGGTCCCGCTTATCCGCAACTGGGAGCATGTCTTTAATGACCACACGTGGGAAACATTGAAGTTTTCTGTTTACCATTGAGTAATGAAGGTGAGAAAAGAATAAAATGAGTGTAGAGTGCTGTTTTTTAAATATTGGAGTCTGTGTAGAGGAATAAAGAGCACTCATTTTTGGAAACAAGAGTAGAATTCTAATAGAATTCTAATGATGAAATTCAGTTCGTCAGTTGTTTCTTTTATGGATCATGTTTTCTGTATTTATGAAATATTTTCCTAAACCAAGGTTACAATGTTTTCCTTCTATGTATTGTTACAGAAATTTTATATATCTAGGTTTTACATTTAGGTTTATGATCCAATTTCAGTTAATTTTCGTATCAGAGGGCCCTTACTGTTCCCAGTGCCCCATTTCTCTTAAGAAGAGCGAATAATGGAATAACCAGTATTCATTCTGGGCCTCTAACCACTCTCGTAAGGATCAGTCATGATTGATAGAAACATCTGGCTCTTAAATGATTGCTTTTCTGTTTAAACAACCATCAGTTTCAACTAAAAATATTGTGAGCAGAAATGGTCTCCATTTTCACCTTTTCTTTATTCGTTAAGGTATAACAGGCATAGAATGCACATAATGAAAGTGTACACTTTGGTAGATGTGTGTATACCCATCACAGTCAAAATCATGTCCGTATTCATCACCATCAAAAGTAGAACACGTATTGCCTTCTGTGATCCATCCCTCCCCGCCCCATTCCCAGGCAAACACTGATGCTTCCTATCACTATAAGTTAGTCGCATTTTCCAGAATTTTATATGGAAGAAGGCATACACCATGAAATCTTTTTTTTTTTTTTACTTCTTTCACTCAGCATAATTACTTTGAGATTTATCCATGTCATGCCATGTATCACTAGTTCTGCCTTTTTATTGCTTAGTAGTTACATTAGTCCATTTTGCATTGCTATAGAGAAATGCCTGAAACTGGGCAATTTGTAAGGAAGAGGTTAATTTGGCTCATGGTTCTGCAGGTTCAGGAAGCATAGGACAAGCATCTGCTTCTGTTGATGCCTCAGGAAACTTCTAATCATGGTGGAAAGGTGAAGGGTGAGCAGGCGTGTCACATGGCAAGAGAGGCAACAAGGGAGCGAGGAGGAGGGGCCAGCCTCTGTAAACAACCCCCTCTCTTCTGAACTAATAGAGCAGAGCTCACTCATTACCATGCGAGGGCAACAAGCCACTCATGAAGGATCCACCCCCATGACCCAAACACCTCCCACTAGGCCCCACGTCCAACACTGGGGATCACATTTCAACATGAGTCTTGGAGGAGACAAACTATATCGGTAGTATTCCATTGTTCATCCAGCCACTTGGGAATAAACATTGGATTGTTTCCAGTCTTGGGCTATGATGAGTAAAGCTGCTACAGGAATTCAGTTTCAGGTCTTTGTGTGGACAAATGTACACTTTTCTGCTGGGGTAGTATCTAAGTACAAATGACAAGATCATGTGGTAGGTATGTTTAACTTTTTAGAAACTACCAAACTGTTTTCCAAAGTCATTGCACCATTCCACTTTCCCACCAGCAGTGAACGTTCCCACCCTAGATGTTCCAGTTACCTTACATTCTCTACAGCACTTGGAATCATCAGTTTAAGAAATTTTAGCCATTCTAAGGTATGTAGTGGTATCTTGGAGTAGTTTTAATTCGTTTTTTCTCAATGACTAATGACGTTGAGCTTTCTTCTTGTTCTTATTTGCTATTTCTCTTCTTTCATGGAATGTCCATCCAAATCTTTTGTCAATTTTTATCAGGTTGTTTTCATATTATTGCATTTGAGAGTGTTTTATAAACAAGTTATGGATAAAAGACCTTTTCCAGATACATTATTTACAAATGTTTTCTCCTTGACTGTAGCTTAATTTTCTTTTTCTTTTTTTTTTTTTTTTGGCAGAGTTTCAGAGTTTCACTCTTGTTGCTCGGGCTGGAGTGCAATGGCGTGATCTTGGCTCACTGCAACCTCCGCCTCCTGGGTTCAAGCAATTCTCCTGCCTCAGCCTCTTGAGTAGCTGGGATTACAGGCATGCGCCACCACGCCCGACTAATTTTTTGTATTTTTAGTAGGGTTGGGGTTTCTCCATGTTGGTCAGGCTGGTCTCAAACTCCTGACCTTGTGATCTACCCACCTCAGCCTCCAAAAGTGCTGGGATTACAGGTGTGAGCCACCATGCCCAGCCATCTTTAAATTTTCTCAACAGTGTCTTCAGAAAAACAGAAGTTTTTAATTTTGATGAAATTCAGTTCGTCAGTTGTTTCTTTTATGGATCATGTTTTCTGTATTTATGAAATATTTTCCTAAACCAGGGTTACAATGTTTTCCTTCTATGTATTGTTACAGAAATTTTATATATCTAGGTTTTACATTTAGGTTTATGATCCAATTTCAGTTAATTTTCGTATATGGCCTGAGATACAGATTCAGGTTCTTTTTTTGCACATTAACATCCATCTCTTCCAACACCATTTGGTGACAAAATGATACTTTTCCATTTAATTACCTTTGCATTTTTTGTTAAAAATCACTTGGCTTGGGCGCGGTGGCTCACACCTGTAATCCCAGCACTTTGGGAAGCCAAAGTAGGAGGCCTCACTTGAGGCTGGAGGTAGGGAGTTCGAGACCAGCCTGACCAACATGGAGAAACCCCGTCTCTACTAAAAATACAAAAAATTAGCCAGTCGTGGTGGCACATGCTTGTAATCCCAGCTACTCAGGAGGCTGAGAAGAATCACTTGAATCCAGGAGGCAGAGTGCAGTGAGCTGAGGTCATGCAATTGCACTCCAACCTGGGAAACAAGAGTGAAACTCTGTCAAAAAAAAAAAAAATCAGTTGGCTTTATATTTGTGAGTCTATTTCTAGACTCTCTGTTACGTTCAGTGATCAATTTTTCATCTTTTCACTAAGTTGACTCTCTCTCTCTATATATACTTTTTAGATGGAGTCTTGCTCTGTTACCCAGGCTGGAGAGCAGTGGCACACAGTCTCAGCTCACTGCAACCTCTGCCTCCCAGGTTCAAGCAGTTCTCATGCCTCAGCCTCCCACGTAGCTGGTGTTACAGGTAAATGCCACCATATCAGGCTAACTTTTTGTGTTGTTAGTAGAGATGGGGTTTTGCCATGTTGGCCAGGCTGGTCTTGAACTCTTGACCTCAAGTGATCCACCTGCCTCGGCCTCCCAAAGTACTGGGATTACAAGCCACCGCGCCTGGCCTAATGTTGATTATCTTGACAACTAGTTTTATAAGTCTCAAAATCAGGTGTTTTAGGTCTTCCATTTTTTTCAAGGCTGTTTTGGTCATTCTAGGCATTTTGCATTTCCATGTGTTTTAGAAACAGATTCTCATTTTCTATTTTTTTTTTTTAAGCCTGTTTGGATATTGATTAGCATTGTGTAGAATATTTACATCAATTTCAGGACATTTGGCATATTAACAATATTGCATCTTCCAACCCATCACACAGACTGTCTCTCACTTTATTTTGCCTGAACAGCAGGTAGTAGTTGTAAGTGTATACAGCTTGACCTTGTGAGACTCCCAACTCCATCTCAAGTCAGAGAGATGTCTAGGCTCAGTCTGGATTCTTCCTGCCTGAGCTGCAGCCTGGAACCCCCTCCAGGCAATGCCTAAGGAAGCCTAAGGGTTAGCCAATTTGTTTCTGTCTCTCAGGGATTACTCTCAAGTGTGGCCTGGTATCTAATATTTGTAAACTGGTGTTTCTTATATTTAGGTTGCTTTTATTTTCAGTGAGGGAGTAAATCTGATTCCTATTACTCCATTTTGTTCAGAATCAGAAGTCCTCGTTTTCACTTTTTGTAGCAGACTTCCCTCATTTAGATACTTATGCAAAGCAGATGCAGAGTGCCTCTGTTAATATTCCTGGCCAAATACCTGACTTCTAGCACAGCGAATGGTTACCTTGCCAGGCCTGAAAGACAGGCAGTGTAGTAGAATATAGTCAACAACGAGTGGGTCTATCAGCAGGAAAAACAGTGTTTGCCTTCATGAGTAATCACCAAAATGCATATCAAAACCACACAAAGATGGCATTTCACACCAACGACAGTGAGGTAAGAAACCTAGTGGGAGAGTTAGACATTGATCAGATGAACACAGAATCAGATACAGAATTTCAGCTGTGACAGTCTAGAAAGAAGGGCATGGTGCCCTGAGAGAGAACAGAGGGCTTGACCTGGCCTGGGGGCTGGGAAGCCTTCACTGAGGAAGTGTGAGTCTTGGGGCAGCTGAGGGGAGTAAGAGTTTTTAACGAGGCTGAAAGATAGAAAAGAGGGCTTCAAAGGGAGCAGCAGGTGCCAGAGTCCAGTGATGGAGAATACAGGAGGTGTGCAGAGCCCAGTGAAAGACTGTGCTGGATGGCGAGGTGTCTAAGCCAAGCAGCTGTTGGTGGGGATGAACCTTCTGGACAGCACACAAGGAGTGACCTTCAGGACAGATGCAGCCCCTTGCCATCCCCAAACCTGCCTTCCAGGGGGAAGATGTGAACCAAGTACACAGCAACAACGTAAGATGTTTGCTAATGTGATCTATTCTATAAAGTGGTGGGGAAGAGGCCCCAAGAAGGATTCTAGGGGAAGGGCAATAGGGCATGCAGAAGCCCTGTGGGGGTAGAGGCTTGTGTTCAAGGAAGTGAATTCAGGAAAGCCCTGGGTTAGAGGCATGAATTCAGGAGAGCTCTGGGCCAGAAGCATGAATTTGGGAGATCCCTAGGCTAAAGATGTGAATTCAGGAGAGCCCTGGGTGAGGTGTGAATTCAGGAGAGCTCTGGGTGAGGTGTGAATTCAGGAGAGCCCTAGGCTAAAGATGTGAATTCAGGAGGGCCCTGGGTGAGGTGTGAATTCAGGAGAGCTCTGGATGAGATGTGAATTCAGGAGAGCCCTGGGTGAGGTGTGAATTTGGGAGTGCCCTGGGTGAGAGGTATGAATTCGGGAGAGCCCTGGGTGAGAGATATGAATTCGGGAGAGCCCTGGGTGAGGTGTGAATTTGGGATATTCCCTGGGTCAGAGTTGGGAATTTGGGACTGGACACTATTTCCTAGGCTGCTATAACCCAGTACTGCTTTTCAGTCTGTCCTCCTCCGAGTTCTTGGCCTCTGTGCCGTTTCCTCCTTGCCCACTCCCCTCCCACCCCAGCCTCTTTGGCTACTGTTAGTATGATCTGACACAGTTCTTCCAGGCTGGACAAGTGGCCTCTTGTACTTGTGCTCTCTCCAGGTGATGTCACCCAGTCTCACAGCCACATTACATTTTAGGTTAGAGTTGAGCAGAAGTAGTCAAATACACAAGGACACAGGGGAAAGGAATGGAGTTAGGTTACTGAGGTGGCTGGAGAGGAGGCAATGCCTCTGTGCTAATGGCAGGATGCAGGGGATAATGTGTCTCATGGAAAAGCTGCAGGAGCAGGGATGGGAGGTAGTGTCTGTCTGGGGACAACTGCTTCTTCTGAGGAGGGTGTGAAAGAGGTGAGGTCGGGCTGGAAGTTACAGGAGAGTAGAGATCTCCTAAAGGAATGGCCATGTAAAGGGGAGAATGAGCCGGTGGGAAAAGGCAGGAGGGTGGCTGAACTGGCTGCTGATCCTGTTGGGGTCAATCCCATGAATGCCCCTCTGTCTTGATGGTGATGCTTCCCAGAAGATTCCAGCACAGACCCAGGAGGGTGCGCCATTCATCCCAGTGAATTGGGTGGGAAGCCAGAGGGGTGAGGAGTTTCGGATACCAGCAGGGATGTCAATGATGGCCATGGTTTTGGAGGGAAATGAAGAAAGGGAACCTGATAGATTGGAAAACTAAAGGAGTCAGCACCAGGAGGTCCAGGAGGCGAGGGAGCAGCAGTGAGGGCTGAGCAAGCAATCTGTGGGGAAAGGCTCCAGCACTGGCCCCAGAGATTGAGACAAGAATTTCAGAAGATAAGGCCGACTGTGTGGCCACAACGTCACTCACATAGACATTGAACTCACTCAGGGGGGCGGGTGGGAGCAGAGGTGGACCATGTCCTGTGAACCACATGTCAACATCTTACGTGGCCGACAGGGAGTGACCAGAGGTCAGCAAAGTGCAGTGGCAAAGGTGGGGTCAGGTGCATGTTTGAGGCATGGGCTTCAAAAAAGCAACGTCATAGCTTTTAACCTCTGTCACATGAGGTCATTTACAAGAGGTCTAAGATGATTGTCATGTATGTGTCCATGCACCCATTCAATAGCTCACTCTTAACGCTATGCCTGTGATTGAAAGACTTTCAAAAAACGTCTTGGTGAACATATTGAATGACAGGTATCTACCAGTCTCTACATTGGGCTTGCAGGCACAGAGTAAATGACAAAGTCTGTCTTCTTGGGGTCTTTAGAGTTGAAGGCATTGACAAACGAATTTCAGTAGGAGGAAAATGTCACAGTAGCTCTGCATTCCATAGAAAGGGGACAGAGTGACACACTCTGGGGAAGGAGTAGAGGAGCTGGTTGTGGTGGTATCTGAAAGCATTCTGGGCTTGGGGAAACACTAGATTGGCCTCAGGGGCCTGAGGCATGCTCCGAGAGGTGGGTATGTTGGTCTTTGAGACTCCCCATCCCTTGCTGTTGGACTGACTAGACTGGAGGAGCTTCACGAATTTGCCAGTTCCTGGAGTCTCCTTGGAAGAAAATTGCCGCAAGGCTGGTCTGGCTCCTTGAAGAGGGAAGGGAATCCAGTGCGCCTGTGACCCCCACCACCCCCGCCCCACCCACTCCTACCACCACAGGCACTGGCTGTACCCTCTGATGGAAACGGTTTCCTCCACGCTGCTGCCCTGCAGTTTTTGCTTGCCAGGCATGGATGTAGGACCCATCCAGTCCTGTTTTTCCTATACACAGTTATACACAGTGTTGTAAAATCAAACTCATTGACTGTCCCAGGTGGGAATTGGGCCCTATTGGAACCTTCACTTCTGATGTCCCCAGAAGTGGCTCAACGAAATATTTTTCTTTTTCTGAATGTAGGGGGTGAACAGAGAAAATTACTCTAATTTCTTCTTCTGTTTTCTCCCCACGAACTCAGGCTAGGTGTTATATGGGCCAACAATTTCCTGTGGCCATTGGCTCAGTCTTCCAAATTACAGCATATGCACTTTTGTTCAAAATCCCATCTGTCTGGTTTTCAGTGGTTCTGTGTGTAGTGTTTTCCCCACACTGGTCTATAAATCTGGATGTGTGTGTGTGTGTGTGTGTGTGTGTGTGTGTGTGTGTGTGTGTGTGTGTGTGTATGGATGCTTAGACGTACATATAGGTAGAGTGCCTTGCCCAGATCACTCAGAGAAAGTGTTGGATTAAAATTTTGATGTTTCAGTTACAGAAATCCTAAACTAAGCACAACTTCTCTGACCTTAGTAACAATTTCATTGCTGAGCCATGAGACAACAGCAGGTTTACAAGAGAAAGTGGTAAAAAGATTGAGAATTCAAATAATGAATGGAGTGCACACAGGAAAGAGTGCTGTGCCTGTTTTCATAAGGAACCTGACTTAAGGCTGCTGTGCCTTAAATCACATAATGTATAATTTTTCTTTGGAAACATGTAGTAGCTTTAATGATAACAACTAGCTCTTAAGAAAACCTAGAATTTTAAAAGAAATAGAACTAAGATTAGAATCTTCATCATGTATTCAGTTCTTTAGTATTGTATTAGTAGTAACTAATACAAATTTAATTGCATGTAATACATTTTAAGCAATTTTAGATTGAGGGAAAATATTAACTATGACTGTAGAAAGTCGTTTTTCTGTTTGTTTGTTTTTTTTTTTTTTGAGACGGAGTCTCGCTCTGTCCCCTAGGCTGGAGTACAGTGGCACAATCTTGGCTCACTGCAACTTCCGCCTCCTGAGTTCAAGCGATTCTCCTTCCTCAGCCTCCTAAATAGCTGGGAGTACAGGCGCATGCTACCACGCCCGGCTAATATTTTGTATTTTTAGTAGAGGCAGGGTTTCACCATGTTAGCCAGGATGGTCTCGATCTTCTGACCTGATGATCCACCTGCCTCAGCCTTCCAAAGTGCTGGGATTACAGGCGTGAGCAGAAAGTCCATTTTTTAACTAATGCAAAATAGTTGCAAAAGTATTTGTCTTTATATATGAGACATTGTCCATTACAGTAATGATTTTAAAGTACTTTTTGTTCTATGCTTGATTAACTCACAAATTTAATACAATATTAGATATGCAAAAATACTTGGGAAAAAACTACAATATACATCAGCAAATACAGAACTGATTAAACAAGAACCAATACAGCAGAAGCCCCTTCTCAGCCACACTCTCCCTCCCGTACAACATCGTTTTGTACACTTGATGCATGTACATACACACAGAAACA
The DNA here is from genome assembly GCA_963574635.1 of Cheracebus regulus. Classification (NCBI taxonomy): domain Eukaryota; kingdom Metazoa; phylum Chordata; class Mammalia; order Primates; family Pitheciidae; genus Cheracebus; species Cheracebus regulus. The sequence goes on from CAUYQU010003869.1 coordinate 51,243, forward strand.
GTACTTATTACTAATGTCTTTTAAATATAGAAGTTGACTCTTGGCTCCTTGCATAGTTCCTGATGGGCAGTCCTGGGCTTGGTCTGTCCTCAAGGTCGTTCACGGACTTGGATTCCTCCCTAGGGCAGAATGTCTCTGTCTTTGGTGAAACACAGCTTCAAAAAAATCTCCAAAGCATTATGAACCCCTATTTTGTAAATTACACAAAGATGAATTATTAGAAAGATGAAATTAAAAGCAAATACACAAAATCCTGCTCTGCAGTCATCAGTCAGTAAAGAGTCAGTGAAATCCTGGTTCTTGTACCAACACCTATCTGCGCACTTTGAACAGATACCATTTACGGCAGTGTTTACAGTTAACGTGGCAACTGTGCTTACTTCTTGTTAAATTTCTCTCATCCAGGTTGGAGGGACCATAGTATATTCGTTCTGCTGTTCTGAGTTCTCTAGGAAAATTAAAAGGTATTCTTAGCTCCGTGGCCATCCAGGGGTGAGGGACTCCTCTCAGGGATGCAGACAGGACCTAGGGAGGAAGGGGCTGCCCTCGTATGAAGGTGCTCCTTCCCTTGGGAGTTCCATCGGGTGTCCTGGAGCTGGCTGTGGGCAACAGACACTGTCCCAGGAAGACAGAGGAATGTCCAGCACAGCGTATCAATGAAATCAATTCTGAGACTGCTCTGTCCACACAGGGCTGAAAATTTACTTTCCATACAATTTATCATTCCAAATTATGTTCGGTCACAGTATCTGTGAAACCTGTGGGAGAGTCTACAGTGACATTAGGCTAAGAGTAAGATGCAAAAGGACACTCAGGTAACAAAAGGCCAACCACCCGCGACCCCCACATTAATCCAGAAACCCTTCCCATTGTCATATTTGGAGTGAAAGCTTAAAGCGCACATCTTGACTTTAGCTGTTCTATTATCATCACAATCTACTTACTGTCTGTGAGAATAAATAAAATGATTTCATTGATGTGCATGTGAAAATGAATCTCTGTTTCCTTTCACATGGCTACCTTTTCATGACACACAGGTTATCTTTGCCACATTCTTGCCATTTTAAAAGATCTAAGACTTTCTCAAAGTAATTACTTTTCTGAGAGTCCTTAATTTGGAAGAATTCTGCTTTTTTCTGAGTGGCCAGGGGAGAAGTTAACAGATGCTGGAAGACATCAGCATTTAATTGCAAGTTCTGTTCTCTGGCAGCCTGGCTGTTGTGCTCACATTTCAAAACTGTTTTACTTCTTAAATTTTTACCGTGTTTACTAAATCTGTATGGATTATGAAGCCATGTTTCTAAAAGATACTCATATGTTTAGAGGTGAGAATTGGATATCTTCAATGGACTGGAAGTTTGGCTTGCTTCAAGACCAGGGAAGCAGCTCATGAATATAGTGCTCACCTGGTGCCTAGCAGCGTAAGCCCAGGACAGGAGTTCATATTTAAGTACAAAAGATGGAGTGTATGCAGGGAGAGAATGGAAGCCACAGTTTTAAGGAATGTTTTGGAGAATATGGAATCCTTGGTGAAAAAGTGCCATTGTACAGCTTCCCTCTCTGGTGAAGGGATGAACTCATGAATTGTAGGTGTCGGGGGGTGGGGGTGGGAGAGGGATGCGGGAGATCTGAGTTCATAAAATCGTCTTTCAAATAATGTGAAGAACAGCTGGTACGTGTCATGTAAAGGGGTCTGAGAACACACAAGCCGTAGAGGGGTGTTTCCCGAGAAATGCATGTGCTTTTAGATTTTTCACAACCCTGAAAGCTGGAACTGAGGCTCAGCAAGATGCAGCCTGGGCATTTTTGTCAATGGAGGAGTGGATTCCTTTTTCTGCGCACAGCAGCATAGCTGACATATTTTTCCCTTCATAATAAAGATGTCCACCCCCTTGACCTTTAGAGCTGACTTTCTAAAAGACTGCACTGTTTCTTGCATAATCATCACCTGTTGATGATTATGCTACACAATTATCCTGTTTGGACCCATGCTTCTGGATAGGAGACATCCCCTGAGAAGGCCAGGATCTGACTGGCTGGGCTGGAAGCGGCCGGAGGTGCCTGCTGTGTTCCTGCAGTTTCCAGTGTGAGCCGCAGAGCAGAGACAGCCACTGTGTGAGTAACCACTATCATTCTGTTACTAAGTGAGAGACTAATAATCGGTATGTTAAAGCAAAACCTGGAGGGTATAGGGCGTAAGTTTAAATGTCAGTGTTCATCAGTGGTTTTTTTGTATTAAAAGTTTTCTTATTCCCGGTATTCATAAATTGTCACTCGAGTGTTCATGAGATCAGCTAACTCATCAGTAGGTAAATAAACACACAGGGCCTTTAGGCACCTCAAGTATTTCATAACATGAGGCTCCTTCAGATTGCAAATATGATAGAAAAAAATGTGTACACAGTATAAATGAGCAATGATCTCAGACAGCCACACGACAAACGTGTTTCTAGCGTGTCCCCATTTTATGTACTGTGATATGTGAAGGAACTGAAAAAGGAGCTCAGCAAACTAGGGGTCTTGGGACACAAGGTGGGGCAGAGGAGCGAGCAGACACTAACAGGCCCAGGTGCGAATTCATCACAGTCGCAGCTACAGTTCACTGGGCCCTAACTCCGGGAGGTACCAGCTGATTTGGTCGCCACAGTCATCTTAGGGACCTGCACGGCCATGGTCCCATTTTGCAGCTGGGGAAATGAGTGGCAGCAAGGCTAGCTTACATGTGCTGGAGCTGGGAGTGCACTGGGACACGCAGCCCAAGCTCCTAGTACCCTTGCATTCGTGTGCAAACTCCTGACAAGGGCTGCTCTTCTGGGATTTCACTCTAAGAGTGCAATGAAGCCATATCCATGGTGTAAGGAGAGGATGCCCTCGCTTGGTGATAAACACGAAGCCCCACTCTGGAAAGAGGATGCTCTGGCATTGCCTGGGCTTTGTCATCGTTTTGTCGTTGTGGGCCAGCCTCCCGCATGCTGCATCCCTCCTTGCTTCTGTGTGGAGCCCCCTTTGCTCTAGGATGCAGTCTGAACGCCAGCTCATGCACAAGGCCTCCTGTCCAATGTTTCCTCAGCTAAGTGAGACCTTCCTGCTGGCCCTCAGCTGGTCTCTGGCACTGCAGTCACCTCTGTCAGTACCTCTCCTGACTGCCAAGCATTGCACGGGCCCATGCTGGTTGCCTCCTGGTCCTGAGGATCTGAGCCCAGTGCAGAGTTTAATACCCTTCTGCTGAGTGACGTGTCCAGGGCCAGACTCTGGTCAGAGGAAAGGCTGGGCTGAGCCACTGCTTGCATCTTTGAGGGGCAAGGCTTGCCTGTGGAGGGGGCCAGGCTCAGTGTGCGACTATCCATATCTGGGGTCAGTAGCTGGCCCCTGGGGTGACCAACTGCTGAGTTCAAAATCCTGCTGCACCAGGGATGAGCTGGGTGATCTTGAAGTTGAAGGGCTTGGGGATTTTTCTTTTCTCTTTTCTTTTGAGGTGGAGTGTCACTCTGTCAGCCCAGGCTGGAGTACAGTGATGCGATCTCAGCACACTGCAACCTCCACTTCTCAGGTCCAAGCAGTTCTTATTGCCTCAGCGGCCTGAGTAGTTGGGATTATAAGCGGCGCCATTTTTAGTAGAGACAGATTTTCTACTAAAAATGGCCATGTTGGCCAGGCGGGTCTCAAACTCCTGGTCTCAAATGATCCACCTACCTTGGACTTCCAAAGTGCTGAGATTACAGGCATGAGCCATTGAGTCCGGCCAGGGGTTTTTCATTTTAAATTTAGGAGTAACAGTACTACTCAGCTCATGCATTCGCTGTGAAGATTAAATGAAATATTACATGTGCTCCATGCATAGTGAGACTTATAAACAGTATTTATTGTCATCATGATCTGGATGCACATGCCACCCCAAGAAAGGATAAAAAATTAGCTCTACCTCAAGCATAGCCTGGAAGTCCTGGGGGGAAATGGAGGCGGGCCCAGCCCAAAGTCTGCTCTGCAGGCTAGGCTGCAAAGTGTGTAAGTGATTCATGTCCACAGCAGCCCTGCTCATGGGAGCTGAACCACCCAGCTGTGTGTCCCTGTGAAGATTAAGGAAAGAGGTTCAGGCTGTGTTGGTGTGCTGAGGGAGAACGTGTGGACACGGCCACACACCATCTGCCCTGTGGTCAGACTTTATTGTATACCACGTAAGGAGATTTCATTCACCTAAAGCTCTTGACAATCAGACCAGATTTTCTGCAGATTTCAGGAGACAATGTGCCTGAATTAACTCCTGAAGGTTGTGGACTGAGGGGCTCTTCTTTCAATTTTCCTTCATCTCACAGAGACAGAGAGAGAGAGAGAGAGAGAGGCTCTTTAAATTTTCTTTCATCTCAGTGATGGAGACAGAGACAGAGACTGCAAAGGCCTGATTCCTTGTCCAGCCTGGGGTTGGCTGTTCTTTATTCTGATGCTCCATGGCCAGCAGTTCTTAGCACCTTCTTCACTGGCCACCATGAAGGAAGGCGGTGCCCCCAGCCCCTCCGCAGCTCTCCAGGTAGACGGCTTTATTGGTGGTGACTTCAGAGAAGAGGTAGGGGGCAGGAGAGTAGAAGAAGGGGAAGAGGGGTAGAGCGAGAGAGAGAGAGATCAAGCAAGAAAATAGCAATGTAGAATGTGGACTGAAACTGTGTTTAATATGAAGGGAAGGGAAAACTGGAGGAAGCAGCAGGCCTAGGCCAGCTGAGGAAGGCAGAGGTGAGGCTGCTGTGAGTTACCTGGCAGAGCCCTGGAGACCTTCCTGGCCCCCAGCTCCCTGCCCACCCCCATGTACACCCTCCTCACCCCCGTCGATGGCTCTCAGGCTTATCTTTTGTAGCTCTTGTCCATGAAAATGACTCACTGATGGAATGGCCAACAGGGCCCAGATACCCATTTGACCAAGGAGGAGGGAAGAGGGGGAAGGCATAGCTCTGGGACCAAGTGTGGGGACTGAGGACTGCTCTTGCCAAACAGAATCAGGAACAAGAAGCAGCACAAGAGGTGCTGAGCAGTGGTGCCGGCCAGCGGGCGCTCTGCTGCCAGGGCCACAGTGTTCACCATGTCGGGTAGGTGCCAGGCCCTGCTGAGGATGCCCCCAAAACCGCAACCAGCCTGCTGTCCCCACCTAAACTCTGCTCTTGTTCTTCCTGGAGCTGACACATTTAGGTCAGTGCATCCCAGACATCACCATGTGGAAGGGAGAGCATCCTCAGTTGGTCCAGCAGGGAGGCCACCCTCCTCCCATGGTCCTGTGACCCAAAACTATCTGAGATAGGTTTCCATCAATTTAGAAAGTTTATTTTGCCAAGGTTACTGTCAGTGAAAAGAATCACACTCTGCAAAATATTTGAAGAGATTCATTCTGAGCCAAATATGAGTGACCAATGACCTGTGACACAGCCCTTAGGAGATCCTGAGAACATGTGCCCAAGGTGGTTGGGCTACAGCCTAGTTTTATACATTTGAGGCAGACATGAGACGTCAAAGACATGTAAGATGTACATTGGTTTGGTGTGGAAAGATGAGACAACTTGAAGCAGGGTGTGGGATTGTTCCAGGTCATAGATAGACTGTAAAATTTTCTGAATGGCTGTTGGTTGAAAGAGTTAAGTTATTATCTAAAGACCTGGAATCAGTAGAAAGGAATGTCTGGGTTAGGATGATAAGGGGTGGTGGAGACCAAAGTTTTATCATGCAGATGAAGCCTCCAGATAGCAGGCTTCAGAGAGAACAGATTGTAAATGTTTCTCATCAGACTGAAGGTCTGTTAATGTTAATATTGGTGGGCTTTTCTTGAATTCAAAAAAGAAGGAGGGTATAATGAGGCATGTCTGACCTCCCTTCCAGCCTGGCTTGAACAACTTTTTCAGGTTAAATTTGGAATGCCCTTGGCCAAAAGGAGAGGTCCATTCAGATGGGTTATGGGGCTTACAATTTTATTTCTGGTTTACAGGCATTCCTGACAACATATGCCCAAGGCAGTTAGGGAACAGCTTGATTTTCACATTTTAGGGAGATAATGAGACATCGATCAAATACATGTAAGATGTACATTGCTTTGGTCCTGAAAGGTGGGACAACTCAAAGCAGGGAGGGGCTTACAGGTCCCAGGACCGTAAGAGGTGAATGGTTGCATTCTTTGTGGATCTTTGATCAGCCTTTCAATGAATACACAATTGATACATGAGAGCTGGTAGAGAAGAGTCACTTCTTAGACTGGCTCAGTGAATCTGCATTTTTACATAAACAATAGGGCAGAGGAAGCCATCAGAAATGCACTGGCCTCAGGTGAGCAGATGGATGACTTTGAGTTCTGTTCTTTGTTTTGCATCTGTGAAGATAAGCTATCGATTTACATTGCCAAAGTGAAATTGAACAGAATTGTTTTAGAGTAAAGATCTTGAGGCCACAAGGAATTTCCTTGTGGGTATATTATGAGGGAAGTATGTAGCTTTTTTTTTTCTTCCTATCTTTTTAGCTATCTTGTTTAGGAATAAAATGGGAGGCAGTTTGCCTAATCCCAGCTTTACTTTTCCCTTTGGCTTAATGATTTGGGGGGGGGAGTCCCAAGATTTCTTTTCCTTTCACAGTCCCTTGGTCCCTCCTGCCTGGAAGCTCCTCCACCTGTGACCTGAATCGGATCTGCTTCTCCTCCCAGCAGGACACTTCCTCCCTCCTTTCTTCCTCCCATGAATCTTCCTCCCTCCCTCCTGCTCCTCCATGGGGCAGCTCACCCAAGGCCTGGCTGATGTCTTGGAGGCAAATGGTTGCCAAATGCTTTGCCCTACTGGTGACTGAGGTCCCAAGGGATAGAGACTCTTCAGATTGTCCTAGAGGAATGTTCCCTCTCTACCTTACTGCTTTCTTTGGTCTTTCCCTCTGCACCCATCCTGCTAGGATGTGCCTGCACTCTGCAGTCGGCCTACTCCTCTGCAACCTTAGTTTTGGCCTCTCCCCAAGACCTGACCACCTGGCCATGGGCCCCTCCCTGTAGAGCCACACTCTGCAGGGGACCAAGGCTGTTTCAGCCCAGCCAGGCTCACCTTGCCTGGGTGTTACCTCTCCGCCTGGATCAGCACTCCAGTTCTCACCTGCCTCCTGGGAGAGTGGGCATCTGCCCTGAGCACTTTGTTCTAGGAATTTCCCTTCCCCTCATTCCTGAGGCAGTGCCGGCTTTCACACTCTGCAGCTGATCTGGGCTCTAGTGCTGTTGAGGGCTCAGGGATCCCTGAGACAGTCCTGGGCAGGTCTGGCTTGCTGCCCTCCCCTGGAGAACATGGTGACCCAACAGCTGGTGGCTGAGAGTGTCCCTGCTGGTGAGGACAGAGCCTGAAATCCTGCTGCCACTCTTCCTGTCCCAGCTGGCTGATGCCCTCCAGACCAGCACATCCTATCCATCAAGGCACCGGCCTTGCCTTGCTTTCTTCTCTCAGTGTGGCTGAAAACACCAGGCTCCAAGTCTACCAATGGAAAAAGAGCCTGGGAGTCTCCAACATCCTTCCTGGCAGGGAATATGCAGAGGACAAAGTCTTCATCTCTGGCCAAGCAGCCATCTGTCCAGGCGCCTGGTGGTGCTAGCCTGGGTGGATGGCCTGGAACTTCGGGGCAGACCCCACTTGCACAGGCAAACGTAGGGCACCATGAGGGATGAACCTACAGGCCCAGAATGCTCAGCCTTCTTCATTAGACTTGCAGTGGGGACTTCAGTGTGTTCCTCTGCATCCCTCAACAGGTTATAAAACTCACAGGCACAGGGACTTGGGCTTGCCCACCACCCTAAACAGATGTTGCTTGATGGACTCACTGAGATGATGGAGGCAGTGGTTTCTTGCAGCCATTGCATCTGACCATGGGCCCCAGCAGGGATGTGAGGGGCCTGTGTCACTGGCAGACACATTGCCAAGAAGCCAGGTGTGTGACCAGCCTGTGATGAAAGCCTGCAGCGGTATCAGTCTCCTGCCTGGGGAATCTTTGCACCTGTGTCACAGCCAACTCTCCATCATGGAAAGCGTCTTGGGACTTCTCCAGAACAGAGAACTGCTTTCTACTTAAGGATCAAAATATTTTTAGCCTCTGAGCTACAGGGCAGCTCATGGGTGAAACTTGTCTATCTTGGTCAAGGTTGGCCCCAGGCAGGGGGATGTCGGCAGCAGATGCTCCTAGTTGGTCAGTATCTTGAGGACTACACACCACCCAGGAACGCTGTCAGGGTGTCCTGTGGTACAACAGGACGGAGACAAAGGCTGTGCCTACTGACTCTAAGGAATAGGAGAGGACAACCATATGGTAATTCTGACAGGCTTCCCACTTGGCCCTTCAAGTTGGCCATGTTGATCAAGTTCATGGATTTCCTTCAGGGGCTCCCCTGGTTGATTTTTCTCTGCCTTGACAAGCTCCTGGAGTCTGTTCCCTCCCCATCTCCTGTAGCTGGCCCCCAGGTTTGTGGTGGGCAGGGTGCAGGCTCCAAGCCAGTGATTCCAGCAGCTCCCTTGCTGGGAATGTGCGGGAAGAGGAGCAGTCATGGCCACTGCAACAGTGTTGCCACAGTAATGCCCAGGACACCACATCTGAGCCCAGTGGCCGCAGACAGTGGCGCATGTTTGGCTTATGCATCTGCAGGTCAGGGCTCTCGTGGGCTTGGGCTGGGCTCCCTCCTGTGGCTGGCACTCTGCTGGCTGCGTCTAGGGGCAGGGTGCACCTGGGCTGCATGCCTCCTTCATCAGCAGGCAAGCCCAACACCACCTCACCATGACAGCAGAGCAGGGAGCAAGCAAGGCCACACTGGGTGAGCTTTCCAAGGGGTGAGCTGTTGTCACCCCTTTGCTAATACCCTGCTGGCTGCAGCCCATGTGGCTGAGCCCAGAGCCAGGGTAGGGAGTACACGGCAACCTGTGCGGACCTGAAAAAACCTCAGTCTCCTCCCACCAAAAGGGACTTAGAGCTCTTTCTGTCTCCCCATGCATGCCACACTGTTGCATGCTCTTTCTCCCAAGGAACTTCTCAGCTCAGCTCAGCTCCCACTCTCTTGAGTGGACTCTCGTTTTATCTGAGTAGCCTGGCTTCTGCAGCGTTCCATGCCCACCGTCAGCCCATTTATCCCCTCCCTCACCCGTCGGGCCGACGATCCTCGCCCACTTGCTGCTCAGTTTCCCACCTGGTCTGTCCTGGCTCTGTTCCAGGCTCTGGGGCTCATGGGCAGCCCCCTCACCCTGTGCCTTGCCCCTATACCTGGGACACTGATAGGGGACAGTGCCCTGGATTCTGTCTTCTCTGAGATTGGGGACAAGAAATACACACAGAAGCTTAAGTCCCCCTTATCCTAAAAAGGTACTTTTTCTTAGACCTTGTGAATCCTTCTAAGATCCTACTAATCTCTAATTTGCCTTTTGTGAGAAAATATTTCGAAAGAGTAACCTACACCCATGGCTTTCGTTCTTCACCACCCACTTGCTCCTTGTGCCTTACAGTCTGACTCCCCGCCTCCTTTTTTTTTTTTTTTTCTCCTGAAGACCAGGCTCCCAGCAGTCTGTAGTGTTAGGAGTGCCACATGCGTTCATTTATTTTGTCCTCTAAAAATCTCGAAGGCCTGGGCGCTGCATACAGTCGTGGCAATTTGACCCATGAGGAAATCAAGAGTTAGCCTGGTGCCGTTGTTCACGAGGTTATTGGGAACAGGTAATGGACTGTAGGCCTTTATGACTGCAGAGCCTGTTTTAAGCTGTTGTGCTATACTGACCCCGCGCGCAAGGCTGGAGTGTGCTAAGAGTCAGAGCCTCCAAAGTCCCGTCACACAAGGGGGCTGTACTCGCTGGCTAGGGCTGCTGTGCCGCAAGCTGATTGGCTTTAACAACAGAAATGGTTTACCTCGCTGTCTTGGAGGCTGGAGGCCGCAGGGTCAGCAGGGCCATGCCCCCTCTGCAGGTGCCATGGAAGGTCAGGTCCCAACCCTTCTCCCAGCTCTTGGTAGCATAACTTTAGTCTCCACATCGCATTCTCCCTGTGTGCGTGTCTGTGTCCAGAGTCTTCCTTTCTATTAGAACACAGGTTGTATTAAATTAGGGTCTCACCCTAATGACCTCATCGTAACTACAGTTGACAACTCGGGGGGGCATCAAGACACCCCTTCCCCCATGCTGTCAAAACCTGCATATAACCTTTGACTCCCCTAAAACGTTACTTCATCCTGTGGTCTGTTAGTTCGTAACAAAATTGTGTATGCCTTCCCCTAGAGTTTTTGTTATTTAATGACTTCCGTTAAAAGGAAGATGAGTGGTTTAGTGAAACTGATGAGAGGAAATAAACCCTCTCATCAGTTTAATTGTTAATTAAGGTTGTGATTTGCACAAGTTATTTCAGTTCCTGTCATCTCCCTTTCAGTGAAGGTTTCCATAGGATTCTTGTAGTTCTAGGATTCAGGTTTCCTTTTTGGCACTTCCTGGATTTTTATGGTAAACAATGACCTTTATGAATCTGAACCAGAAAGGAATAGATCCAATAAGGCTTGGAAGCAGAAACATCTGCTGAAAGCCAGAGTTTACTTCAAAATAAATACATGGCATTATTTAATTTTTTTCCCAAATACTCAGAGAACCTAAGTAAAAGCTCTAGCAATTTACCTTTCTCTGAGAGGAACTGGCTGGACGGTACATTTTCAGAAAACCCTTTCTTTAAAGTACACATGAAGAAAAACTAATTTCGGGGACAGCCCTGCCTTCAAAATTGTTTCTCCTGTGGCATCCTCTCTCTTAGCAGTTTTTATAAAAAATGTGAATATGACTCTGTTGTGAGTTGAGTCAGGCCTGACCCCAAGCCAGGCGCCACCTTGTCTCCTCTGCTTCATTCTCACCATTGCCCACTCCTGGGCCTTCTTTTCTGCTTCTGGTTCATTCCAGAAAGTTATTCCCCACCTTCCCCCAGAAGGTCAGTCCAGCCTGGACACCCATAGCCCTCCTTCTTCTTCCCCCATCAGGGAGACCCCTGGCAGGCTCCCCCTCCCCTTCCCAGGACCACCATTTCTGGAGCCTTCCCAGCCAAACCCCACCAGGGTAAGCCTCGGCTGGCGACACTTCACAGTCTCCATCATGACCACACCTAAATCAAGAAAACAAAGTTGTTGGTTCTTAGAGATAATTTAAAATACAGGCATTTCCTCAGGCAGTGGGGTTTCAGCATCGAAGATGGCTTCTGTCCCTCGTTGTCCTGCCCTCGATGTCGCGGCTCCTTGGCCCCACAGTGACTTGGAGGGTATGCAGTGTGTTTGTTGGGGGTCATGGTGTGAGCCACGGTGACATGTGGCATGGTTGTGAGCTCCACAAGGAAAATGGCAGAGCCCTGTTCCAGGTCCCCGGCAGGACTTGGGACTGCACGTGCATCTTTCTCAGACACCCCTGAGCCCTGCCTGGCCTTGTGTTTGCGGCTTGCCCTTCAGCCCCACTCCGGCTCTTCCTGTGAGGGGTGGAGGCCAGTGGGGTCCGTCCCTGTCCATCCCCGGAGCGCTGCATCTGCCACATGTGGCCCTGGACACTCTGGGAAGCAGCTGCGGCTCTTCTTGAGGCTGGGAGGGCTGTTTCCCAGTAGCCACCACTTCCATTTGGATCCAGATGCAACCTCTTCCCATTTCTGACATCACCCTGGACGTCACATCGATTTTATTTAATTGACTTCCCACGTTTCCCAAATTCTTGCTGGAAGAACTGGGAACATTTTTGGCGGCTGGGCGGCTGTGATGCAGGACTCAAAACTCACGATGCTGGGCTCAAAGGTTCCCTTCTCTGCCCACAGCCAAGCAGAGCCCTGGGTTCACCTTGAGCCCCACTGAGTCTTCTGGAGCAGGCTCAGTGACCAGGGCCCGGGCGTGGCCTGTGAGGCTGGGGGCGCCTCCCCACTCCCTTTCCTTTCTGGCTCTCAGTCCTCCTGAGCTGCATGTCCCCAGTATTCTCTTCCAGAAGTTTCATTGTCCTTGTGCAGAGAGGAGCCCCTGGAAGACACTCCGGGACGTGCAGTGTGCCCTAGTTCAGCACTAGGATTGTGGCTCTGCCTCCCTAGGTGTGGTTGCATGGGCCTGACGAATCCCAGGGTGCAGAGAACCCAGGACCGGTGCAGGATGGCACTGCCCACGCCCAGGCTCTTGCCCAGCCTTCAATAAATATAGTGAGGGGATGAGAGCGGATGGTGGAGCCCACGGAGAACACCAAGCGGGGCCTAACACAGACACCACAGCGTCAGGGAGGCAGGAGGTGGCGAGGAGCACCTGAAGCATGGGAAGAGGTGACAGAGTCAGAAGGCAGACACCCGTCCTGTGGGGCCCAGCCCTGTGCCAGAGCAGAGAGCTGAGGTAACATCAGTAGATGAGTGAGCACTCCTGAGAAACTGTACGATTTTTAGCCACAGAGAACAAATCCCTGAAATAATACCATGTGTTTACACAGGCTCACACGTGCCAGGCACTGCTCTGAGACAGTAACTCAGTTAATGCTTACAATTCTGCTGTTATCCTCATCTGAGAAATAGAATAATTTGCCTGGGTCATGCAGCAAGTGAGTGGACCCGAACTGGAGCCTATGTAAGTCCACGTGCTTGACCTGAATTCAGAGGGTTTGAAACCCAGGGCTTAGAGCTTTAAAATGCACAGTCCAGACTATGGGGCTGATGTGTGATCTAAATCTCTCAGGCAGAGCTTTCCTCTGTGCTCTAAAATTTTGCTCTTAAGGCCATGTGAGAGATGTATTTGTGTGTATATATGTATAATATATAAGATACATACACATATGTGTATATATGCATTTTTGTTTACATATATTTTTTAGATAAGACAGACCCTGTCTGCCATTCTGATTTAACTTCCGCTAACCTGTTTTCACACATCTGCGCACTAAAACAACGCACCCTTTTCTTCCTTTCCAGAGCTTGTCTTCAAGAGTAGCCGGTCAGAAACCTGGTAAGAAGGGCCCCGAGTCCGTTCTTCCCTCTCCGTCTCCTTTCTCCTGTAAATCCTACCTCCATTTACAGACCATATAATCTGCATGTTAACTTTGTAATCCATATGTTACCTCCATAACATACTGTATAATCACTACAAATTTGGTAGTTTCACACTTTTCTTGACTTTCAAAACATACCCTCTGTCAAGGTATTTGACATGACCTCTTCCTTTGTGAACCGAGGATGCCTCTGAGCATAATTTTAGACCCTACATGGATTTCATTAATCTACACTATTGCCACTAAATGTTCTGCTAGTGTTGTCAATCCATTTGTAGGCAAACTTGTGAAGGATTTTATTTTGGAAGCAAATATAAATAAATCACCTTACACCCATGGAAAACCAATCATGAGAGTCTTAAATTTTAAGATAGTTTATTGTGATAAAAACCTGGGAATGTTTTGGATTTTTGTATGTTTGTTATTGGATGAATATAACCTTAGAGTTTAACACATTTTAATATACGTTTACATATGTGTTCATAAATATGACATACTTAAGTCCTGTTGTAGATTAAACTGTATTACAAGCCACTTCACAGTTGTAAGGTCAAAATGTCTTTTTTCTTGGACAGATAGAAATGTTGAAAAAGATAGTTTTGCCATATTAGTATTACTTATAACCATGATTTACCTGTTGGACCCAACTAAAGACTAACAAGTAAAGAATCTGAGGAAGGTAATTTAGGTAATGAATGAAATACCTTTCTAAATTCTTTTTTCTCCGATTAAAGTGGATGGCAGCTTCTGAAAGCTTTAACGAGCCAGACAATACCAAATTCAGGTAATTCAATTTGAGATTATATTTAGATCTCAGAAAACCTGAGAGGTCTAATTATTAATAGCCAGTGATGACAGAGGCACAACTAATTGGCAAAGCAAGTGGCTTGTTGTTTCAAGTTTCAACAGAACATTACTTACTGGTCTGCACCATAGACTCTACCTGACACTGACTTTTCATTTGCCATTTTTTCTGTATTTTACTTAACTCATGCATTTTTTTTTTCTCGAAATTTTGATTTGCGTTAGTTTGCGAGAAGAATTACATTACAGCATTTAGTTTCCAACATTTTGCATATGTTATGAGTGGATTATCAATCACATATCTTTGTCTTCAAAAGCATTTGGTACACAGTCATGAGAAAAATTATGACAAGGTATGAAAAACTTACTTGGTGTGTTTTAGGATATTTTAAATATTTAGGATGTAGGAGAATACTGAGGCATATCTGATTTCGTGGATCTCAACAGACATAGTAGAATTTGGTTGATATAAGTGAATGTGTCTAAAGAAGGGGCTCCTACGTTATATAATTCTTATTTATAAAAGAGAAACAGGGCTGGGCGAGGTGGCTCACGCCTGTAATCCCAGCACCTTAGAAGGCCGAGGCGGGCCGATCACGAGGTCAAGAGATCGAGACCATCCTGGCCAACATGATGAAACCCCGTCTCTACTGAAAATACAAAAATTAGCTGGGCGTGGTGGCACGCACCTGTGGTCCCAGCTACTTGGGAGGCTGAGGTGGAAGAACGCTTGAACCCAGGAGGCGGATGTTGCAGTGAGTCAAGATTTCGCCACTGCACTCCAGCCTGACAACAGAGCAAGGCTCAGTCTCAGAAAAGAAAAAAAAGAGAAACAGTGTATAGTTTTATGACATACTGTATAATTTTATAGCAGAGGAGCTATTTACAATTTCTACATACTTTTGTAATTATGTTTTGTTTTTGAGCTAAGTACCATTATCTAGCCAAATATTTATGTGTATTTTAAAGCCTTTTTAATGTCACATGCTAATTAACTAGAAAACTTTTCTTTAGCAGAATATTATTAGTGTAGTCTCTTTTTTCCTCTTGTGTGTACCTTAGAATAAATACCATTAATGAAGATGCTTCTCTGAGGTCAGATTTTATTTAAAACATAAAACAATAGGGGAAACCCACTATAGAACTGCTAAAAAAAGAAATGACATTTTGAAATACTTGTTGGAATCCTAGGCAGCTTAGAGGTTCTGTAGAACAATGGGAGTCCAAGGGGAAAGAACCACCCCATGTCTGGAAAAAGCTTCGTTACCAGTGAGGTTACATTAGCAATCACAGACATAGATTTCACCGTGGCCCTTCTGGTGCCAGTGAAGACTGGTAGGGGTTAGGGTCCTCATCTCTTTGTCCTTGGAGTCTTTCTGTGGTTTTCAGGCCAGCCACACCTCTTTGCCCCCATGTCAGAATTCAGACATCTATGTTTATTGAAAAGCGTAAGCTCTACCTTTACTGCACATCATTGTGTGAGGTGCAGACTCCAGCTTCTTAGGAAATACACCTTAGAGCGCCATGCCTCACTAACAGCCAGACCTGACCACCTGCACACAGCTTCTCCTTGTTGACATGAAACACACCAACAGTTGGCATGAGGACTTGAGGAATTTGGATTTTGTTGAGACCTGTGTGTTTTATTTAATGTTTTGGTATTTTACTTAGTTCCTTGTTTTAAAGTGTTCCATTTCAAACTTGAGCATTTCATTTTATAGTTATAACGCTTGAACTTTTAACTAATATGCAACTGACATTGTTCTAAGTTATGAAAAAGGCAAAAATACAGTGCTATGTATTGTCAATTTCCAGATATATTCATTCCCATGCACTAAAGATACATGTGACTTTATGAAAACTTTTTTTGCTTTTTAGCTTTAATCAAATTTTTCATTAATATTAAGTAGAATATATTAGTATTTTAAAAGCAGATTCACAATCCATTTGTGTTGGAAACCGTCCTTGGCCCACAAACCCAGTTTCCCTCAGAGGCCTCGAGAGGGAGCTGTTGAACCTTAAACGAATTGTATTTGTATTTGCCCTTTAACAGTCAGTCTTAGGCTAAACTATTCAGATATCCATCTGTAAAATTTAACTTGCAATGAGCAGTAGTATGATTTTCATTTCTATTAAAGCAAAAGTTATGCAGTTAATTAAGAGATACTTCAGTTAAATCCAATGAATGCTGTTTAGTGCTTATTATTTACAAGGTACTTTATGCTAAAAGGAGGCACAAAAACAAATAATTTGGGCCAGGCACAGTGGCTCACACCTGTAATCCCAGCACTTTGGGAAACTGAGGCGAGTGGATCACGAGGTCAGGAGTTCAAGACCAGCCAGGCCAAGATGCTGAAACCTCATTTCTACTAAAAATACAAAAATTAGCTGGGCGTGGTGGCAGGTGCCTATTGTAATCCCAGTTACTTGGGAGGCTGAGGAAAATAATTGCTTGAACCTGGGAAGCAGAGGTTGTAGTGAGTCGAAATCAAGCCACTATACTCCAGCCTGCGCGACAGAGCAAGACTCCATCTTAAAACATAAATACATAATTAGTTTGAGTGGCTCATAAATATGTGTGCATGTCTGTGTATGTACACCTGCATTATAAAGTAGAACACGATATATAAGATAATTGAGTTTCCACAGGGAAGAAGGCATCAGGAGAGGCAGGAGGGAGGAGTTCACCTCTACGAAGGGCTGGAGCACTTCTGGGAGTTTACAAGTGAGGGGGGCGGGTATGTCAAGTGCGGAGCCCAGCATAAGGAAAGTAAGTTTGGAGAACTCTGAAGAAGCCAGTTTGCCCAACGAATAGGTTGCATAAAGATGATTAAGAGAGTAGCAGGCAGAGGGCAGGCAGTGAGTTGCACCTGTAGTCCAAGCTACTTTGGAAGCTGAGTCAGGAAGCCTGGGTGACAGAGTGAGACCTTGTCTTTTAACAATAAAAATTTAAAAACAATTATCAGGCAGAAAAGCTAGGTTGGGCTGAATTGTAATTACACATAAATGCCCAAGGACTGACTTGTCTCTAATTGTTTTGAATGTCAAAATTTGACCAAATACACTCTTAACCTGTGAATGTATATGTGAATGGGCATTATTCACCAGATGTTAAATTGATACTCTGCAGGTTGTTAGAAAATCTTAATGTTTCTTTTCTTTATTTCACCCATTTTTTTTTTATGAGATGGAGTCTTGCTCTGTCTCTCCCAGGCAGGTGTACAGCGGTACAGTCTCGGCTCACTGCAGCTTCAAGCAATTTTCCTGTCTTAACCTCCCCAGTAGCTGGGATTACAGGTGTGTGCCGCCACACCCAGCTAAGTTTTCTGTAATTTTAGTAGAGATGGGGTTTTACCATGTTAGCGAGGCTGATGTCAAACTTGTGACCCCAGGTGATCCACCTAACCTCGGCCTCTCAAAATACTGGGATTATAGGCATGAGCCACCATGCCTGGCTAATAATCTTGATTTTTCTTTTCTTTTCTTTTAAGACAGAGTCTTGCTCTGTTGCCCAGGCTGGAGTGCAGTGGCATGATCTTGGCTTACTGCAACCTCTACCTCCCAAATTCAAGCAATTCTCCTGACTCAGCCTCCCAAGTAGCTGGGATTATAGGCCCACACCACCACACTCAGCTAATTTTTTTTTTTTTTTTTTTTTTTTTTTTAGTAGAGATGAGGTTTAACCATGTTGGCCAGGCTGACCTCAGGTGATCCACTCACCTGGGAGGCATCCCCAAGTGTTGGGATTACAGGTGTGAGCCAGAGCACCCAGCCAAAATCTTAGTATTTCTTAATTGCAGTATTGTGAAGCTGATAAAGCACTTGTAAAACTTTCAAAATAATTGAAAGCCATGTTTTTAGATAGAAATGAGTACTTCTTAGCATACTAGAGATAACTTTAAAATTTTAAAGAAATGTTGTTTAATGAGTACGGTTTCAGATTTGCAAGACAAACCTTCTGGCGATCCATTGCATAACAGTGTAAAAATATATTTAACACTACTGAGCTGCACACTTATAAATGGTTAAGATGGTGAATTTTAAGTTACATATTTTCCACCACAAATTTTAAAAACTAAAGAATTTGTTTGGAGCTAAAACAAGAAGAAACTATCTACAGGAAATGGGATGAATTTAGCTCTTCTGTTTTTTGGCAGCATGTTGGAGGATTTGGGGTCACCGTTGTGGGCCATGTTGTTTTCATTGATGACTACTTCTGCAGAAATGTAAGTTTTCCTGGAATTAGACTCAAGCAAAATGTACAGGGCAGGCTCTTGTAGAAAAAGAAACATTGAATAATGTGCTGGACAATAACTTCAATTGCCATTTTCTTTTAAAACTATATAGAGGTTGTTCAGATATACTTGAATCTACTGTAGAGGCTGTCAATACTAAGACATAGCTGAGTGAATTTATTTCTCTGGAGTGAAGATATAACTGATTCAGATACTGTCCTTTTTTCTATCTTAAATAGGAAATTAGGGAATAATGAGGGTTATGTGTGTGACAAGCAGAATAATAGTCCTTAGATGATGTCCATGTCCTATTCCCTGGCATTTGTGAATATTTTACTTTCTATGGGAAAGAGGAATTAGGTTGCAGATGGAATTAAGGTTGCTAATCAGCTGATCCTAAAATAAGGAGATTATCCTAGATTATCTGGAAAGCCCAGTGTAATCACAAGGGTCCTTAAAAGCGGAATAGGGAGGCTGGACAGGAGGCCAGAGAGATGCAGTATGAGAACCTCATCTGACATTGCTGGTTTTGAAGGTGGGGGCCATGAGCCAAGGAATGTGGGCACCTCTCAAAGCTGGAAATTGGTTCTCCCTGAGAAGCCTTGGTTTTAACCCATGAGACCCCTGTTGAACTTGCACCCTGTGGCACTGTGAGAGGGTGATCTACAGTGTTTCAGGCCACAGCATGGGTGGGGATTTGTTCAGCAGCAGCAAGAAGCAAATACATGTAGGCACTAATATCCTGGTTGACAGCAAAATCCTGGTCGTCTGTACTGCAGTAGTCCATGATGGTGGTGAGTAAGTTGTGAAGCTCTGATACAGATTCAAGGGGATCAGAATCACTACTGTGCTGAAGAGGCTCTGAGTCATGTCCTGAGGAGGTCAGTGCATTAGAGTTGGGTTTCATTCAGAGCAATCTATTTCACACAGGCATTGGCAAAAGGGTGGCTAAGGGAGGTGACCAGTCACACCATGAACTGGCCCAATCCACATCCACAGTTTCCTGACCCATGATTTTATGTGCCCTAAGATTCTTCAAACTATAGGACTTTGAATGAAAGATGAAGTACAGAGATTGCCAGCCCATGTTGGGTGCTTAAATATTTATTGGATGGATGGATGGATGGGGAGAATGAAGGAATGATGAATTAGCCTGCTGACAGAAGAAATACCCCTTGTTCTCTTGGGTTGTCTAGTGACAAGACCAGCCACATACAAGAGAGAGGAGAGTGCTTTCTGGAGAGTTAGAGACCCTCTCCCTCTGAATCCCATGCGACTGGGGCCCTGCTGGTGGCTACACAGCACGGTTCTACAGAGCAGCCAGCATTGCACTGCTGATCCTGCCGCTATGATGCATCCAGTGCTTACCGGATGTCACACAGGAAGTTCCTTTTAAACATTTTATTAATATTTGATAACATAAAATTTACATATATATGTTACATATATAATAAGACTCCCTCTCTAAAAAAAATAAAAATTGAAAAATTGAAATTCAGATACATTTGCTGAGTGCCGTGGCATGCGCCTGTGTCCCAAGCTGTTTGGCAGGCTAAGATGGGAGGATCGCTTGAACACAGAAGTCATATTCCAGCCCTGGGCAACATTACAGAATTGAAAAAATCTAAAGTTCCCTGCGTATTAAATCCATGGTTGGATAGACCTGTCTTCAGAGGTGGCCACTATTCTGATTATGTTTAATTCTTTTTTTCTTTATTGTTTTACCACATTTATGTCCTTAAGCAATATTTTCCTATTTTTGCTTTTTTTTTTTTTTTTTTTTTTTTGAGATGGAGTCTTGCTCTTTCATCCGAGCTGGGGTGCAGCTCTCACTGCAACCTCTGCCTCCTGGGTTAAAGCAATTTTTCAGCCTCAGCCTCCTGAGTAGCTGGGACTACAGGTGTGTGACACCAGGCCTGGCTAATTTTTGTATTTTCGGTAGAGACGGGGTTTTACCATATTGGCCAGGCTTTTCTTGAACTCCTGATCTCGTGATCTGCCCACCTTGGCCTCCCAAAGTGTTGGGATTACAGGTGTGAGCCACTGCGCTCAGCCCTAAATGCTTTTTTAAAGTAACCATGCTGACACTTTGTTAGATTTTATCCATTTTTACTGCTCTGAAGTATTTCCATGTACTTATATACCAAAATATATGTATATAATATTAATACATATGTATGTACATTCTTCTGTGGATGAACATTACATTTTGTAATAGTTACATTTTGTAACTATTACAAAAAACTTTTCAGTGAACATTCTACTTGTCTCCCAGAAGCCATGTGCACATTTCCTTAGGGCATATATTTAAGAGTTGCTGGAACATAGTATAATTGTATGTTCAGCTTCAAAAAATAACCCAAACTATTTTCCAAAGTGGTTGTTCCAATTTATACATAAAATAATGGCATATACAACTTACCTTTGCTCTAAATCCTTATTAAAATTTGGTATTCCTGGTTTTCACACTTCTGCCAATGTGGTGAATATTAAATGGTTTTTCTTATGGTTTAAATTTTCCTTTTTGTGACTTCTACAGAATTTGAGCATCTTTTCATAGAGTTGTTAGCCATTCATATTTTTTTTGGTAAAATATCTGATCACATTTTTTACCTTTTCTTTTTACTGGGTTGCTTGTTCATATATCTTGGTTACTAATTTGTTGGTTACATTGGTTGCAAATATCTTTCCCTCAATGTGTGACTTTTCATGTCATTTTATGGTATCATGATGAACAGAAGTTCTTAACGTATTTAGTCTTTTTCTTGTTATGATTAATGCTTCTTGTAAGTTAAGAAATCCTTCCCGATCCCGAAGTCATATTGCTACCTTCCTATATACTCTGCTAATTTTGGAGTTTTGTGTTCTTCACATGAAGAGCAGGTGAATTACTGTTTTTGGTGTGGACTGGGAAGGGAGGTATGAAGTGAAGTAGAGATCCTCTCCTGTGTTCCAGATCTGTTTTCAGTATTAATTTTTTACTAGCGTTAGAGATGGGGAGTGTTCTTTCTTTTCTGTGGTTCCGTTGGGTAAGATGGAATTATTTGACCCTTTAATTTTTGGTAGATACTGTGTTTATAAAACTATACATAGAAATTGAATACAAAACTGCTGTTGCTTTTATAGGAAGATTTTAAATGACTGATTCACTATATTTTGTTCTTGAAGGTAATGTGTTTCTTTATGTCAATTTTCTATTATTTTTTCTAGGAATGTGTGCATTTTGTATTTTTATTATATAGTATATAGAAAGTTGATTAAAGCATAGTTTAATCTTTTCTCTGTTATATCCCTGTCATACTAACTTTTTGTTCCTGATGTGTTTTGTTTAGCCTTTTCTTTTTTTTAAACTTGCCAGAAATTTAGTAATTTTATTAATATTTCCAAAGAATAAACTTTTTACTTCCTAATTTCTCTGTCATATACTTGATCTCTAGTTTCATTACTTAGCTCTTATCTTTATTATTTCCTTCTACATTCTTGGGTTTTTGAGTTGCTGTTTTTTATCTTTATGTGTTAGTACTTAGTTCATTAATATTCAGTTCTTCTTTTCTAGCATAAGCAAGTAAGCCTCTTTTCTGGCTGTGTGACACTGGTCAGGTAACTTAACTTCTCTATGGCCTAGTTTCACATACTTGAAATTGGGTAACACCAGTATCATGGCATAGTTACAAAGACCGAGGGAATTAGTATATGCACAGAGCTTAGAAGAACACCTGGTGTAGAGTAACCCTGACATGAGTGAACTTCCTGCCTGCTTGTTCTTCTTCCACCCCTTTACTCTCTTTACTCTTCCTCCTCTCTGCTCCAGCATCTCCTTAAACATCATTAGCCATTTAACACCAGAAAATCTGTGATGAAGAGTGTTTTTGTTATGATCGTTTTAGTAGTTTTAAATTTCTTCTTTTATTTTGCGTGTGTGTGTATGTGTGTTTGAAAACAAAAATAATAATGCAAACAAAAATTTTTATGGGTTTTTTTCACATTTTTATTTATTTTTTAAATTTTCTTTAATAGATACCTTTTTTTATTATTATACCTTAAGTTCCGGGATATATGTGCAAAGCTTGCAGGTTTGTTACATAGGTATACACATGCCATGGTGGTTTGCTGCACCCATCAACCCATCATCTACATTAGGTATTTCTCCTAATGCTATCCCTCCCCTAGGTCTCCACCCCCTGACAGGCCACGGTGTATGATGTTCTCCTCCCTGTAGCCATGTGCTCTCATTGTTCAACTCTCACTTATGAGTGAGAACATTTGGTGTTTGGTTTTCCGTTCCTGTGTCAGTTTGTTGAGAATGACGGTTTCCAGCTTCATCCATCTCCCTGTGAAGGACATGAACTCATCCTTTTTTATGGCCGCATAGTATTCCATGGTGTATATGTGCTGCATTTTCTTTAACCAGTCTACCATTGATGGGCATTTGAGCTGGTTCCAAGTCTTTGCTGTTGTGAACAGTGTTGCAATAAACATACATGTGCATGGGTCTTTACAGTAGAGTGATTTATGATCCTTTGGGTATATACACAGGAACGGGATTGCTGGGTCAAATGGTATTTCTGGTTCTAGATTCTTGAGGAATTGCCACACTGTCTTCCACCATGGTTGAACTAATTTACACTCCCACCAACAGTGTAAAAGCGTTCCTATTTCTCCACATCCTCTCCAGCATCTGTTGTCTCTTGATTTTTTAATGGTTGCCATTCTAACTGGCATGATATGGTATCTCAATGTGGCTTTGATTTGCATTTCTCTAATGACTAGTGATAATGAGCTTTTTTTCATATGCTTGTTGGCCACATTAATGCCTTCTTTCAAGAAGTGTCTGTTCATATCTTTTGCCCACTTTTTGATGGGGTTGTTTTTTTCTTGTAAGTTCATTTAAGTTCCTTGTAGATTCTGGATATTAGCCCTTTGTCAGATGGATAGATTGCAAAAATTTTCTCCCGTTCTGTAGGTTGCCTGTTCATCTAGTTTTTTTTTTTTTTTTCTGTGCAGAAGCTCTTTGTTTTAATTAGATCTCATTTGTGAATTTTGGCTTTTGTTTCCATTGCTGTTGGTGTTTTAGTCATGAAGTCTTTGCCCATGCCTAAGTCCTGAATGATATTGCCTAGGTTTTCTTCTAGGGTTTTTATGGTGTTAGGTCTTACATTTATATCTTTAATCCATCTTGAGTTAATTTTGTATAAGGGGTAAGGAATGGGTCCAGTTTCTGTTTTCTGCACATGGCTAGCCAGTTTTTCAAATACCATTTATTAAATAGGGAATCCTTTCCCCATTGCTCATTTTTGTCAGGTTTGTCAAAGAGCAGATGGGTGTAGATGTGTGGTGTTATTTCTGAGGCCTTTGTTCTGTTCTATAGGTCTAGAAGAAAATCAGTGACATGTCACTGGAACTTAATTCAGTCCTTGCTTGAGGTTACCAAATTAAACTTTTCATTTGCAGCATACAGCTCAGGCTTTCCTGAAGAAATTTCAGAGGCAGGAAAAGCACAGCCTTTCAAGGCTGTTTGTACCTCTGCTAATCTCATTACTGGAAATGTTTCCTCATGTGAAGTTGAAGTTGGTCTCCCTCCAGCGTGCATCCACGGTTTCCCCACTGGAGCTGCGGATGACAAATGCTTCCATAGGAAAGCCTTCCACACCCCGTCCCCAGGAAGAAGCGCTGCTGTTTTACACTCCTGAAAAGTCAGATATTTAACTGGATTACCGAGCATCCGTTTCAGTGGGGAAAATGCGAAATCAAATCTAAACTGCAGAAATAAAAATTTAATTTGTGGATGTGTAGCTTTTTTCAAATGTTTTACTGTAATATTCAATATCATCGGTAATATTTGTGGGAATAAAACTAAAAATAAAAAGTAATTGTTCTAAAATGCATGAAAATATGAAAAACAATTCATCGTCCCATCTAGCTATTTCAGTAGTGTGAGGATTCCCAAGGTGGCAGAGTGTGTGAGGAAACACCGTCTCTTCTAAATTTTCTTTTCATTTATCATGAAAAAAAGTCTATTATTCTTGCACAAATTAAACTTTGACGTACTTTGTTGAGTAGCCAAAAACCCTAACTAAGGTATCCCATGACAGCGTTGTGAGGTGCGCCTGGCCCCCGGAGTCCTGTTCGTGAAACATTTAGGGAGCCGAAGCCCTCGGCAGAAACAACAGGTGCGTGGACCGGACGACTTCGGTTTGCGCGGGATTCCGCTCGCGCCCTTCTCAGGCAGGCACCGGGTGTCATGGCTCTGACTTAAGCGGCTTGTGCTTGTCTCCGCTCTCCTTTGCAGGTTTGCGATTTAGAACGTAGGTTTTCCGATCGTTGGTGCCCGGCAGAGAGGAGCCCAGAGGAAAGGCGGAAAAACGGCCGGAGCAGAGACGCCAGTGCAGGACTCGAACCGGCCTCGGCCCAGCGGGGCGGGGCGGGGCGGGGCGGGGTCGGGGCCGGGGTCGGGGCGGGGCCGTGGTCGGGGCGGGGCGGGGTCCGGGCGGGGCAGGGCGGGGTCGGGGCGGGGCAGGGCGGGGTCGGGGCGGGTCAGGGGCGGGGCTGCGGCGTTTCCGCGCAGCCGGGAGTCACCGTCACCGCGAGCCTGGCGTCCCGTGACGGTCAGATTGACAAGCTCTGCGGAGAAGACCGCTGCACAGAGCGGGCGCACGCCCCGCGGGGTGACTGGAAACAGGGTCACCGAGGGCCCCACACGCGCACCCCGGGAAAGAGAGGGGGCCGAGGGGACCCGCGGAGGGAGCGGAGGGTCTGCGGCGACGCCAGCCCGTCCCGGCGGCCGGAGGGACCCCCCAGTCACCCCCCAGAAGTCAAAGGTCGAGCTGTCTCTGAACCCGGAGGCGCAGAGCCGGGCACGCAGCCCGGGAGTGCCAGGACCGCAGCGGGGATGCGCCTGTGCTCAGCCGTCCGGCAAGAAGAGGGTCCCCCGCCCGCAGGCCCTTCCCGGCCCCCCCAAAGGCAGGGGCCGCTGGAACAGTCAGCGAAGCGGCCGCAGGAAGACAGAACGTCAGCCCGCATCATTCCAGACGCGCTTTTTGTGAATTAAGGATAGTTGTGCGGCAACTTTTACGCTCCTCCGCCTGATTTAGTGGGTATTTAATACATTCAGACTTATTTTAACCCGTTAATTTGTTTTTAATAGACAGGGTCTCTGTCTGTCACCTTGGCTGAAGTGCTGGTGTGATCGCAGCTCGCAGCCTGGACCCCGTGGCTCAAGCGACCCTCTCAGCTCGGCCTCTTGAGTAGCTGGACGACAGGCAAGCACCACACTCAGCTAACGTTTTTATTTTTCATTTTTATTAGAGACCAAGTCTCACTCACTTGTCCGGCCTGGTCTCGAACTCCTGAATTCGAATGATCCTCCTGCCGCCGCCTCCCAACGTGCCTGCAATGACAGGCGTCAGCCACCGTGCCAGCCAACTGATCACATTAATCACACATGTCCCTTGACTCAGAAGTGAGAGTACTCGGCACGGAGCAACTTGTTCTTCTTACAGAATTAGCAGAAAGGAAGGCTTTTTTGGAATGCTGTTTTGCTAAAGTATTTTCAATTTGTTGTCTTGGTATTTGGTTGTGACCATTTTTTCCTTGAACCTGAACTACCATACTGTCAGCATTTCCTGAGGGTCTGATAGGGAGGAAACGCACCATGAAGTGACGCGGACCGAGCCATACAAATAAACAAGTAAAAGAAGAAAATCCCACTGCAAGACGTCTGACACAGAACTCTCAGCGGCGCGTCACTCAGCGTCCCCAAGGTTCCCCGCGGCGTCGAGCGCCCGCCTTCTCAGAGCTGCAGGCCTGCGCCCTGGACCCGCGCCGCCTTCCCGCCCGCTCCCGCCCGCCCCCGGAAAGCCAGCGGGCTCCCCCCGAAACTGCACGAGGGGACCCCTCCCTGCGAGCACACCACCGTGCAGCCCGTGCGGAAATGCCCCTCTCTCCCCCCACAAACGGAACGCCTTTTCCAGCTCAGCTAAGCGCTCACAGGACTCATCACTGTGGCCACGACTTTGGCAGTTGGAGGAGGTAGCAAAACTGGCACGTTTTTCCTTCTTCACGATTTCATCGACAGAAGCGTAAATCAGTGAAAATGACTGAGGCAAGTTTTAACCGTTTTAGGAGGTGTGTTTGCCATTGTTCAGGATGTGCACCTGGGAGGTACGTCTGTGTCTTTCTCCAAAGGTTATTTTGAGGGCTTCAATATTTAAATGGGGAAGGGCAGATGTTAGGAGAGAAACAACTTTTCAAGTATTGGTAGATAAAGACACAAAACGGTTGCATCTTTCTGAGTCTTTGATCAGCCTTTCACTGAATACACAACTTTCACGTGAGAGAGCGGCAGAGGAAATCGTCACTCATGCTTCATCCGCCCAGCGAATCTGCATGTCTACATAAGCTGACATAGACAATGGGGCGGAGGGAGAGTCGGATAGCATTTGTCTCAGGTGAGCAGGGCGGTGACTCGGAGTTCTGTCCTTTACCCCACCGCTGTGAAGACAAGCAGCAGCTTACACCGCCCGCCCGGGTGAGACTCAGCAGAACCGCTGGCGGGCAGCTTGGCAGGGAGGTACGCAGCTTTTAATCTTTGTAGACATATTATTTAGGAACCAATGGGAGGCAGGTTGTATGACCCAGTTCCCAGGTTGACTTTTTTCTCTTTGGCTTAGTGAGTTTGTAATCCCAAGATTCATTCTCCTTTCACAAAAGATTGTATGCTGAGGATGCTAAGGTTGACGGTAAGAAATCCTGCCAACCTCAGCATACAACATTTCTCCCTCCTGAAGTTGGTTGAGAGCTTCAGCTTTTCGCTGAAGGAAAAGGCTGGAAGGCGTTGCTTTGGCATCTCTGAATGGCCAGCATGACTGTCCTCACAGTTTGGAGCCATTATTAAGTAAATACAGGTGGCTTAACCATAAGCACTGTGACACCCTGACAGCCGATCTGATAACCAGGATGGCTGCTAAGTGACTACCCGGTGGGTGGGTGTGGATCCACTGGACAAATGATTCTCTTCCTGGGCAGGATGGTGTGAGAGTTCATCACACTATCCAGAACAAAACAAAACTTAGAACTTAAAACATGTTTATTTTAAGAATTTCTCACTTAATATTTTCAGACTGCAGTTGACCACAGGTAACTGAAACCATGAAAACAAAACCACTAATTAGGGGGACTAATGTAAGTTTTTAACTATCAATAATTTACTTGAATGTAAATGGATTAAATTTGCTAATCAAAGACACTGAGTGACAGAATGAATTTGTTTAAGACTCATCTATATGCTGTTTGTAAGGGACTTACTTTACCTTTGAGGATACACATAGACTGAAAGTTAAGGAATGGAAAAGTTATTCCATGCACATGGAAACCAAGAATGAGCAAGGGCTACTATACTTAGATCAGAGAAACTAGAATACAAATGGAAAACTGTCATAGGATACAAAGAAGGGCACTGTATAATAATAAAGCAGTAAATTCATTAAGAGGGTATAACAATTGTAAATACATATGCACCACACATCTTTATAAATTAAGATCCTAAACATATAAAACATATATTAATAATTCTGAAGACACAGACAGCAACATAATAACAGTAGAACATTTCAGTCCCACAGTTTGAACAATGGGTAGATTATCCAGGCTGATATGGTTTGGCTGTGTCCCCACTCAAATCTCACCTTGCATTGTAATAATCCCCAGGTGTTAAGGGTGGTGCCAGGTGGAGATAAATGAATCATGGCGGGAGGGGGGGGTTCCTCCCATGCTGGTCTCTTGAGAGTGAATAAGTCTTATGAGATGTGATGGTTTTATAAATGGGAATTTCCCTGTACAAGCTCTCTTGCCTGCCACCATGTAAAATGTGACTTTGTTCCTCATTCACATCCCACCATGATTGTGAAGCTTTCTCAGCCGTGTGGAACTGTGAGTGAATTAAACCTCTTTCCTTTATAAATTACCCAGTCTCAGGTATGTCTTTCTTAGCAGCATGAAAACAGGCTAACATACAGACAAAATTTAATAAAGAAATATTGGATTTGAGATATACTTTAGACTAAATAGACATAATGGACATATACAGAATATTCCATCCAATGACAACAGACTACATGTGCTTCTCAAGCATATGTAAAATATTTTCCAGGGCTGATTATATATTAGACCATAAAACAAGCCTTAACAAATTTAAGAAGACTGAAATCATATCAAGCATCTTTTCTGATCAGAAACCAGAAATCAGTAACAGGAGAGTCAAAGGGAAATTCACAAATATGTGAGAATTAAACAACACACTCCTGAACATCCAATGAGTGAAAGAAGAATCAGAAACTAAATTTTAAAATGCCTTCAGACAAATCAAAATGGAATGCAACATTCCAAGTCTTATAGAATGCAGCAAAAGCAGCAAGAAGAGAGATTTTTACAGTGATAAATATCTACATTTTAAAAAATCTCAAAGAACTTAATGCGATATCACAAAGAATAGAAAAAGGAGAACAAACTAAGCCCAAATTAATAGAAAAAAATAAAGTAACAAAGATTATTAATAAATAGAGACCAGAAATAAATGAGACTAGAAAAATGATTTTAAAATCAATGAAACAGTTGGCTTTTTAAAAAGATAAAATTTACAAACTTTATCTCAACTAATTAAGAAAAAACAAAGGCATAAATAAAATCAGAAATAAAAGAGGAGACATTACAACTAATACCATAATAGTACAAAGGTTCATAAGAGTTTACAATGAACAATTATATGCCAATGAATTAAATAAACTAAAAGAAATGAACAATTTTTTAGAAATAGACAACTTATCAAGAAATAATCACAGAAAATAGAAAATATGAGCACACCAATAATGAGTAAGAAGATGAATCAGTAATCAAAAGTCTCCTATCAAAATAAATAAAGAAATAAATAGCTCAGGACTTAGTGGTTCCACTGGAGAAGTCTACCAAACTTTTTAAATGAGAATTAATGCCAATTTTTCTAAAACTCTGTCCCAAAATTGAAGAGGATAGAGCACTCCCAAACTCATTTTACAAGGTCAGCATTGCCTTGATACCAAAGCCAGAAAGGGACACTAGAAGAAAAGAAAATACAGGCCAATATCCCTGATTAACAAAGAAACAAAAATCTTCAACAAAATATTAGCAAATCTTATTTCACAACACATTAAAGTATTATACATTCCAAACATTTATCCTTGGGATGCAAGAACGATTCAACATATGCAAATAAATACATGTGACACACCGTATTAACAGAATGAAAGACAAAAACCACATAATCATCTCAATAGTTACAGAGAAAGTATTTGACAAAATTCAACATACTTTCATGGTACAAACTCTCAATAGATTTCATAAAGGCCATACATAGAAGTCCACAGCCACTATCATATTTATTAGTGAAATATAGAAACCTTTGTAACATCAGGAAAAAGAAGAGAATGTCTACTCTCACCACTTCTATTCAACAGCATACTGGAAGCCCTAGACAGAATAATTAGGCTAAAAAAGAAAGAAAAAAGGCATCCAAAGAGAAAAAGAAGTAAAAGTGTCTCTGCGTGGAGATGACAAGGTCTTACATATACTGGCATACCTTATCGATATTGTGTGTTTGTCTCCAGTCCCCTACAGCAAAGCACATGTCATAATAAAGTGAGTTACACAAACTTTTTGTTTCCCAATTTACATTATCCTGTATTCTATTAAGTGTGCAATACCATTAAGTTTAAAACAGTGTACATTCCTTAATTAAAATACTTTCTTGCCAAGCAATGCTGATGCAGAGACATGAAGTGAGCACCTGCTGCTGGGGAAACAGTGCTAATAGACTGCTCCATACAGGATTGCCACATGCCTACAATTTGTAAAAACAAACAAACAAAAACCCACATTGTCTGCAAAACACAATAAAGTGAAACTCAGAAAACAAAGTACACCTGTAGAGAGAGAGAGAAAAAGATAGGGATGTGAACAGACTATTGGACAATAACAAAAGTTCGAAAATAATTTAACTTGTAGTTGAAATTTCACAATAACGAAAGAGACAGAATGAACAAAAAATATTTGAAGTAATAGTTGAGGATTTCTCAGATTCGTTGAAAGACAGATTCGCTGATTCAAGAATCTCAGCAAAACACAATCAAGATGAATAAAAAGAAACATGACTAGGCATATCATAATTATACTGCATTAAGACATTTCATTAAAAAGAGAATGTATTGACAACATATTTGAACTACAATAGAAATAAATTTTCTTGAAATTCCCTAAAGAAACCACGATATTCATGCCACCATAACTATGAACATTCATTTAATTCTAAAATCGCTCTTGCGTGCTTGCTATGGGCCAGGCACTGTGATGTGTTCTGGAAATACCCAGCTCCTTTTGTTCATTGCCTTCCCCACCTGGCAAACATCTATTCATCTTTGGGTCTCAGATCAAGCACTCTCTCCTTGGTTAGTCCTCTGCAAACCGCTCCAGATAATTTACCTTTTTCACATCAAGAGTGAAACTAATTAACGGGCTCATATTTTTAGTCAGGGCTTTCAATCAGCTTGGTAGAGAGACGCAGTTGGATAAAATCAAATGTCAAGTATCAAATTTGAAGAAAGCCTTTGTAGCATAATGGTCAAAAGACGCAAACAGAAAAGAAATGCAGAGATAACAAAGACACAGGAGAAAAAAAAATTTATTATCTTTAGAAGGTGGTTTTATAATCAACTATGAAGCTCTAATGGGTACTCTTGAATGAAAGTTTCTGATAACTTTGGAGACTGTGACATCAGAATAGAGGAAAAATGTTCATGACTCTTAATGAACTAAAATGTTCATTAATATCAAGCAGGACAGGAATTAACTGTATAAACTGGACTCGTAGGAGACTGGAGTGATCTTTCTGATGTTTTGCTTAAAATATTGCCAATCCTTTGTTTTGCTTTTCAGAGTTAAGAGGACTTTTCTTTTGAGATATTGACAGCTTTTTAACAATTTAGTATACGCCCATGAACAAAATTTGGAGAATATTTGTTTCTCCCTACCTGATTTTCCCCAGAATTTGGAAACTATTTGTGAGTATTCTTAAGTTGTGGCAATGTAGTTATTTGCGTACATGCAATAAGAATCTGTCTTCTTTTCTAACAGGACACAATTGGAAAAACTGGTTATTTTACCA
Source organism: Cheracebus regulus (assembly GCA_963574635.1). Classification (NCBI taxonomy): domain Eukaryota; kingdom Metazoa; phylum Chordata; class Mammalia; order Primates; family Pitheciidae; genus Cheracebus; species Cheracebus regulus. The sequence continues at coordinate 82,460 of CAUYQU010003869.1, forward strand.
AGGCTTTGACTGGAATGGTATGCATTCCTTTAAGGAATCAAACTTAACTTATAAAGCCAATCAAGCCCTTGGAAAACTGGCCTCAGATTTTGTGTGCACAGTCCCTGTACAGGGTTTCTGATCTGTGGTAAGTAAAGAATGTCACTTTCTGACAGGTCCAGAACCCCAAGTTATCTTGGAACCTCAAAAGGGGAGGAATTCACCCAACTCATAGGTATTTGATGGTATAAATCCATGGCTGGGCTTGGCTTTAAGAAGTGTATGAAACAAAATTCCATGAAAGCCAATTTAAAAGGCTTATTTAAAAAATAATCATTTTTACTATACTTTATATAAAAAAATCTGACCAAGTATAATAAAGCAAATTTTTCCTACCATGATTTGTCTTTTAATAAAAATGGGAAAATGGAGGGATAAAAATTGTTTCAAAAACTATAGTACACCTGTTGCTAAATTCTAGTCTTGCCTCATGTTTTCCAGTTTTAATTATTTTCAGTTTGGATTAAATTTGAATTTTTCTGGCTACAAGTCTCCAAAATAATGTTTTCAATTTTTTCCTTTTTCCCCACTTTTCCTGATTGGAAATCACTGAAACCTAAGCTGTGCTTTCTTAAAGCCCTGTGAACTTAAGACTGGACAACTTAGACCTCAGAAGAAAACAGCAGCAGCCTATTTAAATATGTTGCTGTTGAATCTTATTATGTTTCAGCAGGCGCTGCCTGTAAGCCCCTGAAACAGAGTGCTACCAGGAGCAAATGGACGTCTTCCCTTCCAGTGTGCACTCAGCTGCCCACCACGACGACCCCCTCAGCGGAAAGGTAGCCAGAACGATGACAATGCTCCAGCTCCCTAGGGTTCTCATAATAAATAAATACAGAAGCACGGTGGGGACTGTGGCAGACCAGGTCTCAGTGACGCAGGCCTCCATGCGAGCCGCTTCAGCACTGACTGAGTGGTTGAGTCAAACATCAGCAGTGCCCTTTTACAAAGGCTGCAATGTAAGAAAAGTCCATCCAAAGTTTTGCTTAAGACCTTTCCTGGGCCTTACAACATGACAAAATAAAGAAGGAATTCTTAACAGGACCCGTTTAGGATTAAACAAGTTTTATTATCTGAATTTAATACATGTATTTATATAAGTATAAATTTGTTTTAAATGCATTTATAAAGACATTTAAAGCCAATCTGATCATTTAAACATGGATAAAAAATCCATAAAACATGGATATTTTGAAGTAGAATTAAAAGTCAAAGCATATAGACTCCTCAATAGTTCAAATCTATATTGCTGCTTTGCTTTTCTGATAATTGTTCCAGTTTATGGTTCATCATTAAACGTTTTACAGGATGCTGTCACATTTTTAGAATTCATGAGCCAGAAGATATTTATCCTTATTTTTATTAATGTTTGTAACTAGATGGACTCTGTGTTTTTCAGTGTACCCTCGTTTTACAGCACTGTGATTATTCTCAGCTATAAACCCTTGACTTGGACGTGACCGTGTGGAGTTTTAACCCCGAGCTCTTACCAGCAGTCACGGCCACTGTCACAGGCGCGGTCTCAGGCGAAGCCCTCGCCCAGCCGCGCTCCTCGCTCCCTGCGACGGTGGCTGGGCGGCCAGCTCCTGCAGGGGCTTCCAAGCGCGGTCACCTCCCGTCTTGGCACTGGGCCTCAACGTCGCCTGTCGGGTCCAGCGTGGTGACACAGCCCCTTGGGGGACTTTTCCAGCGTCTGCCGCATGATGGCAGAGTCAGCCCAGAAGGATGGCAACCCAGGTGAGTGGTACATCTGTGGTGTTTTCCTGTAATTTACAGAAGCGGTGCCCTCGGAAGGCCGGAATTGCTGTTTAGCAGGGCTGTGTGTGGTGCCTGCATGGCCAGAGGGCGCTCATAGGCTAAAGCAAATGCTCAAGCAGGTTCTGTACATTTAATCTAAGCAGTGAATTTAGATCCTGAACTCACAGGTCACCAAACGTTAACACCAAAGGAGAAATGGCATGCTTTCCAGGCGCTGACCTTATTTTCAACAGGACTAACAACAGTACTGCAGTAAGCCAACAGTACTCAAGCAATTCTTTAGGGGGTGTGACACGGTTCGGATGTGTCCCCATCCGAGTCTCAGGTCGAGTTGTGGTTCTTAGGGCGGGTCGCGGGGCCTGCTGGGAGGCCATTGGACCCTGCAGGCGGATTTCCCCCTCCTGCACTCACGGTGGTGCGTGCGTTCTCCGCAGCTCTGGCTTCCCTCCCTTCCTCCTCCGGCCGCGTGAGACCTTCTGGCTTCCCCTTCACCTCCCGACATGACTGTAAGCTGCCTGAGGCCTCCCCTCAGCCAGCTCCGTGCACAGTCTGCAGAACCAGGAGCCGATTAAACCTCTTTTCTTTATGAATCACCTGGTCTCAGGTAGTTCGTTATGACGATGTGAGGACGGACTGATACAGTGTGGTTTAGTCATTCTGCCTGCCCAGGAGCTGGGCGATGATAGAGGATAATAATTTAAAGGTATTTGTAGGGTTTTAAAGAGCCCCTACATTAGCCCCATAGAAACCACATGGCTTATCTATTGGATTTTAGATGTTCTGGAATCCCAAAGATTAGGATGATGTAAATCAGTAAGGATACGGCCATTGCTTGAGCATTTGCTTTAGTACATGAGCCCTCTGGCCATCCAGGCATTATACGCACCCCTGCTAAACAATAATTTTTACCGTCTCAGGGCGCAGCTTCTGTAAAGATCTCAGACCATGTTGGCCTCACTGAGCTCTTTGACCTAACTTAGGTGTTTTTCACAAACAGTTTTGCCGAGAAACAGCACACCTTTGTGTCAGTTCCTGAACTATTTGACCCTATAGCAAATGCAACAGAGAAAGACTCTATCTCAAAAAAAAAAGAAAAAGAAAAAGATGAGACTCAGAAAATACAGATAATGGTGTAGATTTTGCCCAGAATGTAACACGTTGACTGGATACTGCTCTTTGCCTTTGAAAAGTAGTTTTTGTGACATATAGACCAATGGTTGTCAAATTGGCTGCGAATTAGAATCACACTAAAGCTTTAAAAAACACGAATGCTCAGATTCCTTCTTCAGACACAAATTGGCCGCAAATTAGAATCACACTAACGATTTAAAAAACATGAATGCCCAGATTCCTTCTTCAGACACTCTGATAGAGTTATTTTGAGGTGGGTTTTGAATACTGACACTTTTTTAAACTCTAGGGCAAATCATAGATTTAGGTGAGACTCAACACTGCACATTGCAGTAAACCTAAGACTTTAGAGTTATGAGTGTCTGGATAACTCCCTGAGAAATCCTCAGCAAAGCCTTGTTCTGCCCACAGTATGCAGAAATGTAAGCAGCATCTAGCTACCCGTCCATATTGCTCTATGTAGCACTCACAAATAACAGCACTAAAGCATTTAGAACTATTTATTAATCATTCTGCTAAAAAATGAAATGGACATAGACCAAGTCAAACCCTACCATATCCCAACCCTCAGTTGCAACTCCCTCCCTATTACTCCTGATTTTCATTTGAAGATAAGAGGTCTTATGATTTTGAAATGATTTTCCTATCTACAAAATGTAGTTATCTTATCTAAACTTTTAGCCGCAGAGTCATGTCCTCCAAGAAGGTAAAAACATGTCCAAGTTTAGGTATTTTCTGTTTCCTTAAATAAAGCTTCTAAGCCTGGCATCAGTCTCCTCCTGAAGACGTCTGTGTACTCTTTGTTCCTGGCACTGTGCCTTCACTTATGCTGCATTGCAACATGGAATACCTTTCATCTTCCTCTGCTTTTTTTTTTTTTTTTCTGAGTTGGAATTTCTCTCTTGCTGCCCAGGCTGGAGTGCAATGGCATGATCTCGGCTCACTGCAACCTCCGCCTCCCAGGTTCAAGCTATTATCCTGCCTCAGTCTCCTGAGTAGCTGGGATTATAGGCATGTGCCACCACGCCCAGCTAATTCTTGTATTTTTAGTAGAGACAAGGTTTCTCCATGTTGGTCAGGCTGGTCTCGAACTCCCAACCTCAGTTGATCCGCCTGCTTTAGCCTCCCAAAGTGCTGGGATTACAGCTGTGAGCCACTACACTCAGCCCCTTTTATCGTCTTGATAAAAGGTCAATACTTAAAAGTCTAGCTGAAATTCTACCATCTTTATAACCATTTATTTATTTGTTCACTATCCATTTATTCAATTGATCAAGAAACATTTATTGAGTGTTTTGTACAAGACTGGAATTGACATATCTACTCCAATTTAATGTGATTTTTTATTCTCTGGTTCTTAGCCATATATTGATCTACATATTAGTGAAGAACAAAAAGTGAAGTACGGAGAAAAATGTAAATCAAAGCTAATTCCCAGAAGCCCTAGCCAGAGCAATCAGGCAAGAGAAAGACATAAAGGGAATCTAAATTTGAAAGAAGGAAGTCAAACTATTTGTTTGCCAGTGATGTGCTCATATACCTAGAAAACTCCATAGACTCCTCCAAAGACTCCTAGATTTGATAAATAAATTCTGCAAAGTCTCAGGTTACAAAATTAATGTATGCAAATGAGTGCCACTGCTATACCTCAACAATGACCAAGCTGAGAATCACTTCGAGAACTCCATCCCTTTTACAATAGCTGCAAAAAATAAATAAAATCTAAAAATATACTTAACCAAGGAGGTGACAAAGCTCTACGAGAATAACTATAAAACATTGCTTAAAGAAATCAGAGATGACACAAACAAATGGAAATATATTCCATGCTCATGGATTGAAAGAATCTATATCATGGAAATGACCATAATTCCAAAGCAATTTACAGATTCAATGCAATTCCTAACAAAATAGTAACATCATTTTTTCATAGAATTAGAAAAAAAATCCAAAAATTCATATGGAACCAAAGAAGAACCTGAATAGCTAAAGCAAATCTGAGTAAAAATGACAAATTGGGAAGCATCACATTATCTGACTTTGAATTATACTAGAAGGCTATGGTAACCAAAACAGCATGGTATTGGTATGAAAGTAGATACATAAATCAGTGGAATAGAATAGAGGCCCCCAAAATAAAGCCAAAAACTTAGAACCAACTGATCCTCAACAAAGCATACAGAGACATAATTGGAAAAAGGATACCCTCATTCAATAAATGATAGCCACATGTAGACGAATGAAGCTTGATCCCTTTCTCTCACCATACGCAAAAATTGACTCAAACTGCTTTAAAGACTTAAATCTAAGACCTGACACCATAACGATTCTAGAAGAAAACCTAGGAAAAACTCCTCTGGACATTGGCCTATGCAAATAATTTACAAGAAGGAAAAATCCAATTTGTATACTGTGAAATAAGTAAAAATATTTTGTATATACAAACATTAATTCAATATAAGAGATTGTTGTTTTTGTTATGACTCTTAAGACTTCTGGAAGTTACATCAAAATTATCTTTTTATACTGTTATCAGTTGCTGTTGAAGGCAAATAATACTAATGTGCCAAGATTGTCTGTGAAATATCACAAAATTCAGTGCCCTCAGGATCAAAGCAGGTAAGATAATGTGTGAGTTGTCCAGGAGAAAGAAGAAAAAGATTGGTGGGGCCCCTGGCAAAGGGGAGGGGAACATTCAGCTTAACGAGATTCAAATATTAAAAGTTGTCCATTGATAGTGTGTGGCCACAGCAATCACATCTCTGGGTCCTAATCAGCCTTCCTCAAAATTAAATTTCAGCTGATTCTTCATTATATTCGCCCACCGATGTTTATTTGACATTCGAGTATACTCATCTGTCATCCTCCAGGCTATTTCAAAGTCTCACCGAGGAAAACACCATGCCACATACTTGTTTGCGTCCCTGACTCTAACGGGTGTCTAAGTCCTAGATGGCAGCATGGGGAAGAAAGAAAACCCAGACTTGGGGACCCAGCATTTTCAGATGAGCATTCATGGCTGTCTCCTGATGGCTGCCATGTGACTTCAGAAAAGTCTGTCAATCAGCTGGAGACTCCACAGTAAAAGAGAACAACTCTACCCATATCACAGTGTTGTGAAAAGTCCACAGGCAGCACAGGGAAAGCACTTCATGCATAATTCAACATATGTTCAATTTTCAAAAAATGGTAGCTGTTATGTAGCTGAATAAACAAAAGTTAGATCTAACAATTCTATTATATCAAGATTATGAGTCTTTTGCAGGTGCATTTGAAATATAAACATCACTGATAAAATAATATCAATATTTTAAAAATAATTTCTCTTTAATAAAGGTCTTTTTTCTCCTCATATTCTTAATTCTAAGATATTACCAATATTAACCAAAAATCAGTAGAAGTGAACATTTTATTGATATGAAAGGTGAAAACTAGAAAGATAGATTAACATCTCTGGCTTAAAGGAGCTATCCCTGAAAATGTTCTTTCAATTAAGAACTATCTCTTCATAAATAGCAATAAAATCACCAATAGAAAATATAGCCTTCCTAGTTAGATTCTATTAATAGCTGAGTCACAACAAACTGTGGTCATTTCACATTTTATTGCTCTCAACATACACTATTGGGAGCAGCCACGGTCAGCTGGTCCACAATTGTCAGTTCTTCCAGGATAATATCTAATACCTCGTCCTCTCTGTAGCTCACACCGTCTCACTCAATGCCCAACACAGAACAAATCTCAGTTCGGCAATTTATCATCTTTCTTATGCATGACTTCACCACAGGTTTGCAGAGTGAAAACATAAGACATGATTCTTGAACTCAAGGAGGTTAGAGTCTAGTATAGTCATTAAATAATTGTTGACTCAAAGTAATTTAATTTCACCTTATATACCAGCAGCAGAGTGGTGAAGAGAGCTCTCTGGAGTTGGACTGCCAGGGTTTAAATTCCTGCACTTGCACTTCTTACCAATATGACTGTGGGTAAGTCACATAAACGGCCTCAGCTTCCACTTGCCTGTAACCCGTAACAGCTGATGGGAATTTCCGAAGTGTTTGCTCACTAATTGTTCACACCAGTGAGGTGGGGGCTATTATCATCTGCATCTTGCAGGTGAATGAACTGAGGAGCCAAGATTTTAAGCAAGTGAAAGGGGTAGAACTTAAATGCTCTGAGCATGCATACTTTTCAGTGCTATCATGCTGCCTCATACCGGTCTACTCGGAGAGCTGCAGAAGGTGCTCTGATGAAAATGAGATGATGTACATCAGATGCACAGTGCCTAGCTATGTGATTAGCAGTCAGTGACACGACTGTAATTATGGTGATGATAATGGAAGACTTTGGTGTTAACTGGACAATTTGAAAGAATGAAGGGGTCTTCCCACATTCCAGAAACCCAGAACTGTGTATAAAAATTGAATTATTTAAATGTTCACAGGTGAATCTTCTTTTTGTCAGAATAGACAATGTGATCCTTCTCCTCTATTTGTAATGCAGATAATTTTTCTAAGTGACCAGAATTTTCCCATAAAATCTTATTTCATTTATTCTGAAAAACATTTCACCCTTGGTTTTGACCACTTTTCATCAGAATACACCCTCCTCTCTCACTGCTTAATTTTGTGGTATCCTATTCAAGTCATTATGATAAAGAGCATGGGAAGTTCCAGGACATTCTTCAAAGAAAACTGTCAGAGTTGACACTTGCTAAATGATATGTTTCTGCTCAAAACAAAGTAGGAGAGTTTAACTTATGTGCCAAGATTCTTCCTCATGCACTGCAGTCATGAACATTGCCCAACACATTTCTGTTGCTTATTCTAACATGATTCTCCCTTAGTTTCAGACTAAAATTACCTGTTTTCTAGAGGAGCACCGCCTGGATCTTCTTTTTAGCACTAATAAACTCTTCTCTTCACACTGTTCTGGGCTGGTGTGAAACTCTCCTTCTATGGTGACCACTCACCCGGGGGCAGCCTTTGACCTCATGCTCTCTGGGTCCTGTCGCTCTGAGGGTCTCAAGGCCTTTGAAGCCCTCACGGCCTCAGGCAGCCTGTCTCTTTGGGTAGATACGTATTGTCCTGAGTCATATCTGTGAAATTGAAGGCATCACAAGGCATTATCCTGCCAATAATTGATTTTAAAGCTTACTTTTTAGAAGTGACAATAGTAATATTCTTTTGAGTTAATGCTCAGATATCAACCGAATGCTTTTAGGCTAACATTGCTATAAAATGCCTTGCACTGGGGAGTGTGATCAGAACTGGGAAATGTCATTCTTTGAATTTAACTCTTCTCATTTCAATGAGTGCTTGAACTAATATGTATTTTGTAGCTATTTTTAAGGCTTAATTCAGTCAATACTTTATGCATTTCCTTCATCTTCTTGTTCTTTTAGCACAGTTGGTGACATCAATACGATTCTCAAATATTTGTGAAATTAAAAACATATGTGGTTAACATTCAAGAGGGTGCAAAATTTAAGAAATGCATTTATTAATTATAATTTATTCCTTAAAATATCACTGAGTCTCATGGTCTCAGGCCTCACAACTTTGCAATTGGTGCTGTTTGGCAAACATTTTTGCACTGACCTCCTATGAGTATTTAATTTACTATCTAGGTGACAAATATGTTTTATTTGCATGCATTTTCTGCCATTATAGCTACAAAGACCCTAATTTTGACCACTACAGGCCCCTGTGAGGGGAATACGCATCTGGAATTATCTAGCTCTTTCTCTTCTTATTAGCACCACATTTCTACATACAAATGGGTCAGGGGAGGACTTCTATGTAGTTCATGGGCCAAAAGCAGCTGCATTTTCCAGGAATAATCCATAGATTCTGAATTTCAGAGCTTCCTAACATTGTTAGCTTTTCCATTTAGTGATTAGGAACTGTTGGTGTGAAAATATTCCTCCCTGAGAAAAGGTGGGGTTATCGGTCTTCTGAAGTTTCAAGGATGTCTTGGGTTTGTTTACAAATCCCCGGCCATCATGGGGCAGTAGTTGATGTATAGCTTCAACATTTAAATCCATTGAATCATTTGACATTTATTTTTGGATGGATTGGAATTAAGTCCTAGGGTAAAGATTCTGATGATTCTTGTCCATAATTTTCTGTTTCCAACTATCATTGAGTTTAAAGAAAATGGATGCAATAAAAGAGCAAATAAAGACATGCAACTGTCTGGTATTTTGTTATGGCCACTCAAGCTGACTAATGCAGATCATGCTACCAAGAAGCTGGGTGCCCCTGTAACAAAAGCCAAAACGAATGGAAGCGGCTTTGGAACTGGGTGATGGGTAGAGGCTGGAAGAGTTTTGAGGTACATGCTAGAACTATGAATGTGAAGGACAATTCTGGTGAGGACCCAGAAAGAAAAGAGGTGAGCTGGAGAGAAGGCCTTCATCTTAGAGAACACATGCATACTCATGAGCATAACGTTGGTAGAAATATGGGCATTGTTACCCATTCTGGTGAGATTTTAAACAGAAATGAGAAACATATAATAGAAAACTGGAAAAAATGTGATCTAGTTAGGAAGTAGCAAAGAACTTGGCTGAATTTTGTTCACATTCTAGTGTTTTGTGGAAGGTTAAGTGACATGAATAATAAAATTGGATATGCAGCTGAGGAGATTTCTATGCAAAGTGTTGAAAAAGCAGCTTGATTTCTCCTGTCAGCTTATAATAAAACACAAGAGAGAAATAAAGAAGAAATTGTCAAACAAAAAGGAATTGGAACTCAAATATTTTGAAAATTCTCAGCCTGTTCATATTGTAAATAATAAGAAAGTGTGTTTGAAAGAAAATATCAAAGGCATGGCTGGACCACCACAAAATAAAGTAAATAAGGGATTATATAAATAGGAACAATGACAGTTCGAACTGAAAGGAATGGAGACATGATAGAATGAATGAAGGTTGTTGGATTTCTTAGATCTTACAGGACCAGATCATACAGCTGTTTGGTTGTGGACATGTGCTAATTTTCAAGACCAGGAAACCATGACCCAAAGGTAATTCACATGTCATCGCATATCATGACCCAAAGGAAATTCACCTTATTGGCCCCTTTGTGTGTGTGTGTGGGGGGGCGGGGGGGGAGGGTATCACCTTTATTTCAACAGACCGTAAGGTGGCTGCCCCGAACTTTGGGGGCTTAACCAGGGTCTGGCAGAGCCTTGCAGGCACAATCCCTGGCTGACAGAATTACAGACACAGGACCCTGCCCCAGTGGGTCTTGAAGGTAGAGAATCGAGCCACAAAGGGTTGTTCTAAAGCTTTAAGATCTGTGTTTGAACTTGCCTAAGAGCCTTCATCCTTTTCATGTCTCCTGCTTCTCCTGTTTGTAATGGGAACTTCTATCCTATCCCTATCTCACTACTGTATTTTAGAAATGCGTAACTTCTTTGGATTTAAAAGCTCACAGCTGGACAGCAATTTTGCCTCAGGACAAACCATACATTGAGTTTTACTCATATCTGATTTATGTGATATTTAGATGAGACCTTGTAGTCTAGAGTTGGTATTGGTATGAGTTAAGACCTCGGGGGCTATTGGGGTAGAATAAGAATATGTTTTGCATGTGAAAAAGACACGAATTTGGGGAGCAACAACTGAAATTCCATAGACTGATTCCCTGAAAACTCCTGTGTGGAAGTTGGACCCTCGCGTGATGCTGTTTGGAGACGGCACGCTGGGAAGTCAGTTTTGATTAAATCATGAGGGTGGGGTCCTTATCATGGAATTAGTCTCCTAATAAGAAGAGACCTCAGGAACTTTCTCTCTCTGTCTCTCTCTCTCTGGGATACAGTAAGAGGGTGGCCATCTGCAAGCCAGGAAACAGGCTCACCGGGAACCAGACTGGCCAGCATCCAGCTTCCAAAACTGTGAGAAATAAAGACCCATTCTTAGAGCCACCCAGTCTAGTGTTTTGTTACAGCAACCCAAGCAGACTCATGCACTGCTCCACAACAAAACTAAAGGTAGTCTTTTAGTTTGAAATGAAGCATGGCAGACAGGAACATGAAGCCACATGCAAATATAAGTCCCTCCAGTACAGGAAATGCAAGGACAAATTCAGCAACCTGTATTATTGTAATCGTGGTGCATTACATTTAAGTAAAAATCATAAAAGTAACCATAAAACCATTTCAATAGGTACAAAATATATAAAGATGTAATTCTGACATCAAAAACATAGAGTGAGGATGCGAAGGTATAAATAAGTCATTAAAATACATAACTAATTTGGAAACTGCTTGGCGAGTATTGCTTCAACTCTTTCTTCTGTCTTTCTCTTTCTTCACATTGTGGAATTTCCATCATACTTACATTCCACCTTTTGTAATGGTTTCACGGCTCTCGTGTGCTCTGTTCTGCTTTTCTGTTTTCGTTTTCTTTTCTCTTTCTTTTCCATTTAGGATGTTTCACTGACATCTTCCAGCTCACTCACACGTTCCTTGACCACGTCCAGTCCGCAGTTTTCATTTCTGGTACCATGTTTCTATACCCTGCGTTTGCTTTTTATTTTTTTCTTAGAGTTTTCATTTTTCTGCTTGGTTATGGGTTTGTTTTTGCATATCAGTTGCTGGCTCCAGGGGCTATTTCTGTGCTTGGGAACCTGTGATTTTTGGTATCTACCTGGCTGTCTCTCCAGTTTTTAGGACATCAGATTGCTCTATAATCTCAATCTTCTAATGGATCTGAAAAGAGTTGTTAATTTTCAGTTTTTTTCAACTTTTTTCTTTTGAGAACAGGAGTGGTGACTTTCACCCTGCGTGTTTGACCAGAAACCAGAAGTCCACTGCAGACATTTTTTCTTTTTTTCCTTCAGCTTTTCTTTTCAGTTCTAGGGCACATGTGCAGGACGTGCAGGCTTGTGACTTAGCGAAGCGTGTGTCACGGTGGTTTGCTGCACAGATCGTCCCATCCCCTAGGGAAGCCGAGCACCTGTCAGCTCTTTTTCCCGGTGTTCTGCCTCCGCAGCCCAGCAGGCCCCAGTGTGTGTTGCTCCCTCCCACGTGTCCACGCGTTCTCAGCATTCCGCTCCCACCTGTAAGTGAGAGCGTGTGGTGATTTTCTGTCCCACCTGTAAGTGAGATCATGTGGTGATTTTCTGTTCCTGCATTGGTTTGCTGAGGGTAATGGCTCCCAACTCCATCCATCTTCTATGAACTCAGCCTTTTCCATGGCTGCATAGTATTCCACGGTATGTCTGTACCACCTTTCCTCCATCCAGGCTACCACTGATGGGCATTTAGGTTGACTCCATGTCTAGGCTGTTGCGAACAGTATATTTTAAATCTGGAGTCTATTGTTTCTGTTTCTTCTTGCAAATTTACATTCAATAAAGAAAACATAAAGAAGAAGATAAAATACATTACTGATTTAAAATAGTTATTAAATTTGGGTAATTTTGTTTAAATCAGAGAGAGAAAGAGAGACAGAGAGTACGTGTGTTTGTGTGTATTTGTTAACTGCGATTATATGATTTATACTGTGCATTTTACATGACGTAAAATGCACATTTAGATTAACGTAAATGTCATTTAGATTAATGTCATTTAGATTACATGACGTTTTCATGGTTTTTGACCCCCATGAGCAGACTCAACAGGGAGCCCAGGGATTCTGTTCTTTGAAAATAAGAAGTCCACCTTCATTAGTCTCCCCTCACTTGAAGCAGGAGTGAAGAGAGACCCCAGGGTTTTGTTGGACCCAGGTAAGGCCCTCCCTTCTCAACATTTTCAGTCTCTCACCAGTATCTGCCGATCTTATCAGTCACTGCAAGAGGTCCTCATCACTTCATCACCCAGATTACTACATGACCCTCTCTCCTGGTTCCATTGCCCAATCCTCCCCAACTTCCGATACCTTCCACTCCGCTGGCTGGAACTCAACGAGCATTGCCAGCAAAACACCTTATTCTCAGCCTGTATGTGAATGTTCCCTCACCTTTCCCCTGTAACCAAGGGGTTCCTAATTTTTTAACCGCCATGGACCACTTTGCAGTCCAGCAAAGCATATAGACTCCTTCTCAGAATAACACTTTTAACTGTTTAAAATAAAATAAAATTACAAAGATAAAGTATTATATCAAAATACAGTTACCAAAATATTTTTAAAATACAAATGTGTGACGTGGTAATAAGTATCCATCTATGGTAATACAGTAGATAGCAAGACCGAGTGGTGAAACCTCAAAATTATCCTTTTTTTTGAGATGGAGTCTCACACTGTCACCTGGTGTGGAGCGCAGTGGTGCGATCTCAGCTCACTGCAACCTGTGCCTCCTGAGTTCAAGCGATTCTCCTGCCTCAGTCTCCCAAGTAGCTGGGATTACAGGAACCTGCCACCACACCCAGCCAGTTTTTTGTTTTTTAGTAGAGATGGGGTTTCACTATGTTGGCCGGACTGGTGGCGAACTCCTGATCTCGTGATCTGCCTGCCTTAGCTTCCCAAAGTGCTAGGATTACAAGCATGAGCCACCATGCCCAGCCAGTTATCATAATTTTAAGGTAATGATAAATATCAATTATATTTTAATGTATCTGCTATAACTGTTTTGTGATATGAAAATCACATATGTGATTTTTATTGGTGACAAGCTTATAGGTTCTACCATTGTAGTTTGTTGCTTCTATACATAATCAAAGGAAACATTAACTTTCAGTTTGAGTCTGGTTAAATAAAGATGTAGATAAAGATGTGTAGCTTGGACCTCCGTCCTGAATTCCAGAATTGTGAAACTACCCACCATAGGGCCAGCCTTGTGGGCAGGCAACTTGTACAGCGGGATCTGGACTTAGAAAGGCCCGTACTTGGTTTAATGCTCTGCTATTTCCATCTCAAGGTTCTTAATATTTTTATCTTTAAATTTGTGCTGTACACTTGAAGTTCAGTGGGACATGGAGTGTGCGCGTGAACAGAAGAGATACGGACAATATGCATGTCTGCCACCATCCCCGCCACACACGGTGTCTGATACCCCAGGAGCAGCAAATCCCACGGACCTGATGCCTGGAAGCTCGAGGCTCGAGGTCAGTTCAAGGTCGGTCTGTTATGTCCTTGCTGAGTAGGCCAGGAACTGACAGGCGCAGGGTCCACGCTTTCTGTCTGAACCAGAATTTGCTTCAAAGGCAGACAGACAGCGGTGCGCTAAAAAATATGAATGACCAAGGGACCCCATCACAGACTGTCTGACTTGTTCGCTTCCCTGCCTTAGGCAACACTTATGCAGAAAATGACAACAAGGAGAAGGAAAGACAGAGCGCCCACACCGCCTGTTCCTCCATCAGTAAGCTGAAGGTAGAGAAGGCTGTAAGTGAGTGTGTGTTAGAGTGAAACAGCCATTCTGTTCATTTCGTGAGCATTTCCACTGCTCTGCTAAGGTTGAAATACTTATGTTTATGCAAGCTGTTAATATGAATGATGTAATTTTGATTATTCCACATATGACTTACATGTTTTATATTTGTATTTTAAACTGGTATTGCACAATATAAACAGTAAAATCATGTTAATAATTTTAAATTTTTATTTTTCTACAAATAATGTTAAATAGCCAGTAAAATATACCATCATTATGTCTTACCTGGGGATTGTTGCAAGAGCTGCTAGCTGATGCCCTGCTCTGCGCTTGTTCCCAGACCCTCCACACAGCAGAACAGCCAGAGAAACCCTTTGACCATCAAGACAATGAGGTCTTTTGCTCAGCTGCCCTACGGCTCCTTTAGCTCAAAATAAAACCCGGAATTTGTACCATTTCCCTGAAGGCTCTGTGGGATATGTACCCCCCCAGGTCCCCAAAGACACATGGCTCTTAGACTGTTCCCTTCCTCCCCTCTCCAGGCGCCAGTGTCAGCCATGCGAGCATCCCTGCGATTCTCCAGGAACAGGCACAAGCTTCAGCCTAGAGCCTCCATCTGGAATCTCGAGGGAGCGCTGTCTAGCTTAGGATTGGCATAGACTTGAGTCTCTCGGAGAAGGAGAAACCACCTGCTAGTGGGGATGGGAAGAAGAGGTCATTTTACATAGATACATTTACATAATGTATCTATTTACATAAATATATTTACATAATGTATCTATTTACATAATACAAAGATTCTGACTTTGTTTTTTCAACTGGCTTCCTTCTCCCTCAGACTCATCCGCAGCTGACTTTGTAGCCTTCAGAGAATCCTATCCCCACCCCTCAGAGAAGATTTTTCTCTAACTCTCGTTATGTTTTATTTAGGTGCAATACACCAAGGTTAATTTGATTTACCCAAACTCACAATGATGTGAAATTTAACTTTTTTTCTACATTTATGTTGTGATCTATCTATCCATTCATCTATAATTGTCTACCTATATCTTGATATAAAAGCTGCATGGAGGTGTTATTTACTGTAAAAGGCTGCGTTAGAATCTGCTTGCTGGATTACTATCTTTTTTTATATATTTTATTGCATTTTAGGTTCTGGGGTACATGTGAAGAACATGCAGGATTGTTGCATAGGTACACACGTGGCAGTGTGGTTTGCTGCCTTCCTCCCCAACACCTATATCTGGCATTTCTCCCCATGCCATCCCTCCCCAACTCCCCACCCGCCACTGTCCCTCCCCTATTTCCCCCCTACAGACCTCAGTGTGTGATGATCCCGTCCCCTGTCCATTGGTGTCTTTTTTATTTAGAGTTACTTCACTGGCCTTTAACTCAGGGTCTTTACTCTGTAAGGAACCAGACACGAGCATGGTAGATCTCCCAATCTTAATTAATATTAATGTAATTCATTCACCTACAAATATTTTTTGAGTGCCTCCCCAGGGCCAGGGGAGTGATGACACACCCTGCCCTAAAGCAGATCACACTGTAGTTACAGAGGCTGACAGCAAAGCCTTCATCACACAAAATAAACAAGTAATACACAATGATGCCTGCTTTCGATTTTCCACCAATCCGGCGAGCACGGCTCTACCTTCTGCATTATAAGCTGCTGCTTTTCTGAGCTCTTCTGTGTTTCCAGGGCCAACAAATACTAGACATTAGCTGTCACTACTGTGTGACGACTTTGCCTCGGTCTAATCATAATCCTTAAATTCAGGACACATTGGAATGCAGAGGGAGTTCACCCACATTCCGCAGAGCGCGTGCACACCTCTCCAGTGACAGGAAGTCAAAACATCTCCAGAGCTGCACCAGGCGGAGGCAGCTTGTTTATCCTGCTGCATGACCCGTCCTAAATCATTTCCATCTGGAAATTCAGCCGTGGGTGCTGTCTTCTCGGGGAGGGAAGGGGCTACACGTCTTCATTGGCAAATATTCTATCTAACATAAATAATAAAGGAAAGTCCCCTTGCCTGGATGTAAACAGCACGGGTCTGTTTTAGGTTCATTAGGGGCAAAAGCTGTTCTAGCTTTCAACCAAAAGTAGCCCTCCCTACCTATATAAATCTTAAGCCAGAGAACAGTCTCATTTAGCAGATGTAACATATACCAATCCAGAGGGACTAGAAAAGATTAGGCAAGTACAAAATAAGTGCAGTGTTTAAACATTTTAAACCGTGAGAAGTCAGGAGCCTTTCTGCACCCACTGAGTTTGAATATCTATGAGCAGACAGTAAGCAGTGTGAGAAAAAACGCGCTTATACCCCAGTGCAGCGGCATAAACATGGAGCCTGCATGACGCCTCCCCTGCCAGGCTCTTTCCCAGGGTAGCTGAGACGGACGGAGAGGCGGCCGTGTTTTGTGCTTTCTCCCCTGATCCGTTCAGGCCTCAGGGCACGTGACGAGCTGCCTCGATGACACCCAGCTGAGGGGTCTGTAAACGTCCACAGCTCATCATGGCCTGGGAGCTCAGCCGGGGTGCTTTAGGTGTCCACATCCTGACTTTCACTTTGCATGTGCACCTGCAGATTAACACGCAGAGATAGGGCTTATCAGTAAAACTGGGATTCAGATTCAGATTCCACCAAGCGCCTGCATTCGGACGCCAGCTCTGTCCTCCTCAAAAGCTGAAAATCTTTGTTTGATCAGTGTTGAAAACATGAGATTTAGAATCTTACAGACCTAGTTTGGATCCTGGTTTACCATGTAAGAGCTGCGTGGTTTTGGTTACCAAAAATAACATTGTGAAAGTACCAGTGATGTTGAAGAGAACTTGTATGAGAAATAAATCAATATACACAGAGAAAAGCAAGGAAAACTTCATCTTATGCGGCAGTGTCAGAAGTTTAGTCACCAGAGCCCTAGTCAAGCTAATGGTTGGTGACTGTGGCATTGCCTTTGTGTCCGGCACAACACTGGCCTTGAGAGATTTTAAAACCATCCTTTCCCTCCTGCGTTTTATTGTCTAGTGTGAGAAATGGGCACTAACCAAATAATCATAAACACAAATAAAGAAGTTTTTTTCTGAGACGGAGTCACTCTGTCGGCCAGGCTGGAGGGCAGTGCTGTGGTCTCGGCCTCCCGGGTGCCTTCCTGGTAGCTGGGACTACAGGCGTGCACGACCAGGCCCGGCTAATTTTTGTGTTTTTTAGTAGAGATGTGGTTTCACCATGTGGCCAGGCTGATCTCGAACTCCTGACCTCAGGTGATCTGCCTGCCTTGGCCTCCCGCAGTGCTGTGATGACAGGTGTGAGCCACCGTGCCTGGCCTCCATTTTCTATAATAATACGTATGATCAAAGGGTAAGTGCAGGAAGCCATGGGGTGTGAGAGGCTCTGGATTAATCCTCAGCTGAGTATGATCATCACAGGGGGAAAGTGTTCACGGCAGGCAGAGAAAATCACAGCCTCGAGGGAGGGAAAGGGCTGGACCAAAGGAAGAGAGAAAGAGCTCTGTGTGGGGAGCGCTGGCATCTTCAGCTGTGGGTGTGACGTTTAAGGACACTGGCAACCTGGAGTGTCCTCTGAAGATGGCAAGCAGGATGGAGAGCCTGTCCGTGGGAAGCAGAAGCTATTCCATTTTAGGAGTGGCTGAAGGGACCAGGAAACACGCGGAGAAAATAGACGGATGCCTCCGGTTCTGCCACGCGCTGTGTGAGTGGGGAGTCCACACGGCTTCCAGCCGCTTCCCCCGCAGCCCAAGAGCAAGGGGTGGACACGACTGACACTAGGTTTTCAATTCCACGCAGGACTGCAGTTAGGACACATCTGATGAAAACTCGTCAGTGCTCCATGTATGGAATTCGTGGTAATGCCTGGAAATAGCATTGTGTTTCTTTTAGGAGAGTTTTTAAACAGTTTTATTCCAGAATTTGATGGTTACCTTTCACAGAACATATCCGTTCTCTGGAATCCACACCAGCTTATTTTTCCACAACCTTCCTCAAAAGAGGAGAATCTCAAGGTCTTATTCTTGGGAGCAAAATTTAAATAAAGACATGCATTCAAGTCACTTGTTTATTTATTCTTTTGTTTTTACAAATACGTGCCTCTTCTGTGCTGGGTTCTATGCCAAGTGCTAAGGACAGTGACAAATGAGGCTGGCATTCTTGAACGCGATGGCGATGTGCATTTACCACCCCTCAGACTTCAGGTCCAAGGCTCCAGTGGAGTCGCTGTTCTTTCCTGCCAGCGGTCAGACCTCATTTCCCCCGGCTGCATTACACTTGGTCTGATGCAGACTCTTATTTTAAACGGCCCTCCGGAAGGGGAGCCAGTCAGTGTCCACTGCAGTCCCACCCCTCGCTGCGCACATGCCAACACAAGGCCACGTGGCACCGTGGTGCTCTTGGCCACGCTCCCAGGCTGGGAACCCCTGAATGCAGGTAGCAAAAGGCTGACTGTCTTTTACAGGGAAAAAGAAGCTCAGGTTTTGGCATATTCTTAAAATACTGATCTTTGGGTTGCTATGGTCGTCTCTCAAAAATGAAAAAATAAAAATCTCAGTGACCAAATTGTATTAGCTTTCTCTTCAGTAAAATGGTAAAGAATATTTTTGATGCTTTGCTTCACTCTCCAAATAAATACAATTGTAATCCAATCTAGTTTTGTGCTGATCTGAATTATAAGCTGCTCCTTTTCCTGAAAACCTGGAGAAAGTGCAGTGTTGTTATTTCAGCATGTCGACAGACTTTAGCATAGAAGGAATTACATTTTGGGGACGGGGGTTCTATTAGAAAGTTAAAGTTGAAGGCCGGGCACGGTGGCTCACGCCAGCACTTTGGGAGGCCGAGATGGGTAGATCACCTGAGGTCAGGAGTTCGAGACCAGACTGGCCAGCATGGTGAAACCCCATCTCTACTGAAAGCACAAAAATTAGCCGGGCTTGGTGGCAGGCGCCTGGAGTCCCAGGTACTCGGGAGGCTGAGGCAGGAGAATCACTTGAACCCGGAGACGGAGGTTGCAGTGAGCTGGGATTGTGTCACCGCACTCCAGACTATACTTATTCATGTCCTAGTGAATATTCATTATTTTGATGCAAAAATGAAAAACATGAACAAGACAGTCTTTCAATGACGTGAGAACTCGCATGAAGAATGGACTGGCACCATGAGGCTCGCCTCCTGAAACTCCGAATGTTATTGGCTCTATAAAGCTCGCCACTCTCTGAACGTCGTAGCAAAAGAAATAATCAAAAATAACTTTTTGAAAAGATAATGTATTCATTTCACATATCATAGTGATGACTTAGGGTTAGAAAAATGTATTCATCTGTGCTTTATTTTGGATCTTCTAGCAAGATTCCAGAGCGAACACTGTCACAGTGCCGGGATCCCGGCCTGGGAGTCGGGCGGCTGAAGCTCGGGGCTGCACTTCCCACTCACCGGCCATGGACCACAGGGAGCAGCAGGCTCTCAAGTCTGTTTTCTCACCTGAAAATGGAAAAGCAGAGTGCCTACCGAATTGTTGGCGTGGAATTGAATGAGATAAAGGATGCGAGCTATCTGGCACATAATAAATGCTCAATAAGTGATAGGTTAATCACCATTTATGTTGGCGCATTTTAACCATTTTTATTCTGTGTGATGTTGATGATGTCTCATTCGTTTACCTACAGCTGTATCTTAGGTTTATTTTGCTCTTCCTGGCCTAGAAATGTATGCAAAATAACACTTGTCTTAGGATTTTTTGCTCTTTGTTGTCCATATTTGTCAAGATAAAACAATGATGAAGTTGAAAAAATAGTTCTTAAATATTCTTGGCCCAAATCAAAGTAATTTATATTGAATAATATCTAATATTCCATTCAGGAGAATCAGGGTCACGTGTCAACTCTGAAAGCTGGCTCAAAAGTTCATAAGTAGGTAGATGCCAGTGTTCTAAGATCAGATATGATGCAAATGAGCAAAGGCTTCCAAATCCAGGAGCCTTGATGGGGATTCCCAATTGGGTAAAGAATTCTTGCAGTACACATTAGCAACTTATCTAAGATTTCTAAACTGGGAATATATTTGTTTTTCCTGTTTAAAAAATAAAATATCCTCATAAAAAGACAAATACATAAAATACAAATGTAAACCCCATATAATCCCACTCCATGAAAAAACTGTTCCAAATTTGGTTTAAAAACTCACAGAATTGTTAATAGTATGTTATGTATGCACAGAGAGAGAGACTTCTGTTAAAAGTGAAATGAAATTTCATTTTACATCATGAAAGCATGATATATTTTACATCATGCTTATTTTTCTCAGTACTATATTATGAACATGGTTTTTAAAGACAAATGAAATTTTCAAAAATATTAAAATTAACTGAATTTTATTTTTGTTCTTGGCAGTTATTATAGTACAACATCTCTTTCAACAGGTCTAGAGCATAAGTCCTTTACAATTCTGAGACTTAAAAAAACACTATTTGCCTACCACCAATACAAAGTTACAAACATTTAAAAATCAAATATCTGCATGTTTTTACCATATAAATTTAAACAGATAATTTGAAAACCTGTCTTTGATTGAAGGAATTAATTTTTTATTTTTATTAATTTTTATTTTTTAGTGTTTGATACTACTGGATTCTTTGGGTTAATGCAGAAATAATAAATGATTAATAACAGCAGGAAACCTTTTAAATCTTGAGCCTGCTTCTCCAGGTCGTGCTGTTTCTGTAGCACATCAGATGTGCCTTCAGAGAACGATAAAAAATGATCAATTTTGTAATTTCTTAGCAGTTCCACACTAAGCCTAAATGTCAAGATACATTAAGATTGGAGAATCTCTCGGTATTTTGATAAGTTGACAGTCAATATGTAAGTCATTACTTTAAAGTACACACCAATTACATGTGTATATAATCAGCTTTTTAAATAAACACAGCCTCTACCCTTTCCTCTGATTGTAAGAATTTCTGTTAGTGTTAGATCTTGGCACAGCTAGCATTGGTTTTTGTCAGCTCATAAGTAATCTTTACCTTGAAAAGTTTATACTACTCCTCTGTGGACTCTCTCTAATCAAAAAATAAGATAAAGAAAGAAAGAAAACAAAACGAAACTTCTTAAAATGTCACATGGCCAATCAAATCATCAACCAAACACTTACAATGGTTTCCCTAATAAATTATAGCCAGATGGTCCAATTCACTCACTTAACAAGGCCATAAACAGATCGGCATTATGCAAGTACCTTGCAAAGTAATTCAGACAATATACAGTTTACGGTTAGTTCACAGGTTTCTAGTTTGCTTCACTACTCTGTGTTAGCACAAAAGCAGAAGACAACAATAAAGAAACATGTTTGTTTTGCAGAAATAAAATGCTAGATTAAGAGAACTAAATAGTTCCTTCCCTCCTTCCCTCCCTCCCTCCTTCCATCAAGTTCTTTCTCCTTTGGCCCTCACTGACTAATATTTATTTGTACTAGGAATCAATAATGACATGTGGCGCAAACTGCCTACAGTTCCCAGCCACAAAGAAATTGGGTTAACAACTAGGAGAAGTTTTGCTTTAAAGTTCCCTAAGAAGTGTCAAAACAGCTTAGATGGCAAGCGTGGGATTGCAAGGTTAGTTTATGGAGACTCTTTGCTCTCAGTACTAAACGAAATACAATAATACAATTTGTACATATAGGTGACTTCCCACTTCAGGGAAAAGGGGGAGTGAGCCTTTTTCCCACATCGCCGCCATGGAATTGTGCAATCCTGAGGTCGTCCTGCTCCAAGGAGGGAGGGTGCGCTGGGTCCCGCACGCTTTCTGAGGCCTAAGCAGCAGCCACCATGAGCCACTTCAAACCTCTGGCAGACTGCATGCCGTCCTGACCCCAGCAGTGGCAGATCTGAGGTTCTGGCTGTCACTGCTGAGCCTGGGAAGGGCTGGAAGCTTTCCCACAGCTGAACTAGCAAGCAAATGAGGCGCAAGCTGTAGCTGTTGCTGCCGGGAAGCAAGAGAGAAGGAAGGAAGAACACAGACTGGCACATGAGTGAGGTACAAGCTACTGCTGGGATTGAGTCACTGGCTGGGTGGGGGCTCCTGCAGACAGGGTAGGGACAGGCTGAGACTCTGCCAGGGTTGAGGGGCAAGCCCCAGCAGGACAAGAGCATGAGAGGAACCTACATTTTCCATCAAAGCCCACCCAGCCCACCTTTGCCTCCGCCTCCAAAATAGCACACAATGTCTGAGGTCCTGGGGACTGAGGTCCTGGGGACTGCCCAACCCCATCCACTATTGTGGGCACCTGAACACTCCTCCTGGGGCCCCGAGGTTGGGCTTAAACACCTGGCTGCTATCACCTCATCTGGCACCCACTTGCAAGTGCCACCTTCAGGCCAGGAGACTGACCCACCCAGCCCGTTTTAGTCGCCACCAACATTCAGGCACACAGCTTGAGAACCATGGAATCATCCACCACTGCTTCTGCCATCACCCACACCACACCCAGTGCCCTGGGGCCTGAAAACACAACCAACTGCCTAGCCGCTGCTGCCACTACCCCTACCTGAGCAAGCCACCTGGATGCCCAAGCATCAGCTCACCTGTGACTTCCAACACAAGTGCTACTGCACATTGCCCTGACACAAAGACAGGCACGCTCAGCCCAGCACTGCCAGCACTGGGGCTGAAGACTGGCCCACCTGTCCTCTCAGTCTCCTGGACAACTGCACTATGGCTTTCACTAATAATCACACTCTAACCCACGAAGGAAACCACAGATGCCACCAACACTGTTTACAGCCAAAGAAATCTAGTGGAGACTATACTACCGCATGCACCCAGACTCAAAGCCAGGGCACTCTACCCAACCAGTACCACAGATACACCTTCAGGAAATGTCCTCCCCTGTAAAAGCAAATTAAAAGAAGGGATTCAAACTAGAAGATGCATAGATATCAACGTAAGGATGCAGAAAGCAGGAAAAGCAAGGAAATATGACTCCTTCAAAGAAACACAACAATTCCTCAGTATTAGATCTCAATCAGAAAGAATGTTTTAAAATCCCATAAAGAATTCAAAATGATGATTTTAAAGAAGCTCAGTAAAATACAAGAAAATTCTGGAAAAGAAATACAAAAAAATTACAAAATCAATTCTGAACATAAATGAGAAATCTACCAGAGAAAGATACTTTTTTAAGTGAACCAAATAGAAATTCTGTAACTAAAGAATTCATTGAAAAAAATTAAAAACACATTTGAAAGCAACAATAGATTAGATCAGGTAGAATAAGGAGCCTCAGAACTTAAAGACAGATCTTTTTAAATACTCCAATCAAACAAAATTTTTTTTTAAAGAAAGAATACACCGGGTACAGTGGCTCACGCCTATAATCCCTGCACTTTGGGAGGCCAAGGTGGGTGAATAATGAGGTCAAGAGATCGAGACCATCCTGGCCAACATGGTGAAACCCCATCTCTACTAAAAATATAAAAATTAGCTGGGTGTGGTGGTGTGCACCTGTGGTCTCAGCCACTCGGGAGGCTGAGGCAGGAGAATCGCTCGAACCTGGGAGGTGGAGGTTGCAGTGAACTGAGATTGTGCCACTGAACTCCAGCCTGGAAACAGAGTAAGACTCCATATAAAAAAATCCAATAAAAAGAGAAGACAAAAGAATGAACAAAGCATTCATGACATTTGGGACAACATAATACGATCCGATATACACATTATTGGGATCTGGCCAGGCGCACTGGCTCATGCCTGTAATCCCGGCACTTTGGGAGGCCAAGGCAGGCAGATCACCTGAGGTCGAGAGTTCATGATCAGTCTGGCCAACTTGGTGAAACCCTGTCTCTACCAAAAATACAAAAATTATCCAGGCATGGTGGCACACGCCTGTAGTCTCACCTACTAGGGAAGCTGAGGCATGAGAATCGCTTGAACCCGATCAGCGGAAGTTGCAGTGAGCTGAGATTGTGCCACTGCACTCCAGCCTGGGCAACAGAGTGAGACTCCATCTCAAAAACAAAGATTAATAACAAATTATTGGGATTCCTGAGAGCGAAGAAACAGGGTAAAGGTTTAAAAACCTGTATAATGAAATAATAGATAAAACTGCCCAAGTCTAGCAGGAGATTTAGATATCAGAAACAGGAGGCTTAGTGATCCCCAGGAACATACAATTGCAAAAAGGTATTCTCCATGGCACATTATGTTCAGAGAGTCTAACATCAAAGATGAAGAATGGATCCTAAAAACAGGAAGAGAACGGCAGCTCGTCACCTATAATGGAAACCTCATCAGACTAACAGTGGATTCCTCAGCCAGCAGATAATAGGATGATATATTTAAATGCTGAAAGAAAAATACTGTCAGTCAAGAATACTATATTCATCAAATTATCCTTCATAAATGAAGAACTAAGGTCTTTCCCAGACAAGCAAATGCTGTGGAAATGTGTTTCCACTAGAATGGCCCTACAAGATATGCTGAAGGGAGTTATAAACTAGAAAGTGAAAGAACATTTACCATGATGAAAACAAACGAAGTAAAAAACTCACTGGTAAAACAATTAACACTAAGGAGGAAGAGAAAAGACTACAATGGGCCCTGTATGATGGCTCAAGCCTGTAATCCCAGCACTTTGAGAGGCCAAGGAGGGCAGATCACAAGATCAGGAGTTCGAGACCAGCCTGGCCGACATGGTGAAACACCATCTGTACTAAAAATACAAAATGTAGCTGGGTGTGGTGGCATGCCCCTGTAACCCCAACTACTCAGGAGGCCGAGGCAAGAGAATCACTTGAACTCATGAAGCAGAGGTTACAGCGAGCCAAGATTGCACCATTGCACTCCGGCCTAGATGACAGAGCAAGACTCTGTCTTGAGAAAAAAAAGATTCAATGGTACCAGTACAGATATCCACCAAACCACAAGGACAATCAAAAATAGAAAAGAAAGAAACATGGGAGACAACAGATGCTGGAGAGGCTGTGGAGAAACAGGAACACTTTTACACTGTTGGTGGGAGTGTAAATTAGTTCAACCATGTGGAAGACAGTGTGGCGATTCCTC
>CAUYQU010003872.1:0-35927 GCA_963574635.1 Cheracebus regulus
TTTTCTAAAATCTCTTCCTCTTTCTTTCTCTTTCATTTTTTCTTTCTTTTGCTGTTTCTTTCTTTCTCCTTTTCTCTCTTTTTCTAAAATCTCTTCCTCTTCCTTTCTCTCTTTCATTCTTTTTATTCTAAAAAAAAAAAAACTATTTAAAAAAAAAAAAAGATATTACAAAAGTACAGACCAGTATCTGTCATGTAGATATAAAAATCCTCAACAAAATACTACCAAATCAAATCCAACAATGTATACAAAGAATTATGCACCATGATTAAGTGATTGATCTCAGGTATGCAAACTGGTTCACCATTTGAAAATAAATTATGTAACTCATCGCATCAACGAAATCACATGATTCTATCTATAGATGCTATCTTAGTCTGTATAGATGCTATCTTAGTCTGTTTATGCTGCTGTAACGGAATACCTGAGGCTGGGTAATTTATAAACAACAGAAATGTATTTCTTACATTCCTAGAGGTTGGGAAGTCTAAGATCAGGATGCCAGCAGTATTGGTGTCTGATGATGTCTGCTCTCTTCTTACAAATTGGCACTTTGTTGCTGCACCCTCTGGAAGGGAGGAACTCTGTGTCTTCATATAGTGGAAGGGACGAAAGGGTAAGAAGGTGCTCCCTTCAACTGGGAGCCCTTTTGTAAGGATGCTAATTCCATTCATGAGGACAGAGCCCTCATGACTTAATCACCTCCCAAAGGCCATATCTCTTAATATTGTTGCTTTAGGAATTATGTTTCAATAGGAATTTTGGAGGGAACACCATCATTCAAACCATGGCAAATATGTAAAAAGGATTTGACAAAATCCAACATCCATTCACTATAAATGTTCTCAATAAACTGGAAATACGGGAAACTTCCACACCTTATGTTATCAGGAAATGCAAATTAAAACAACAAGATACTACTACATACCTGTTAGAATGAACCAAAATGCAGAGCACTGACAACACCAAATGCAGGCAAGCATATGAAGCAATATCCTTGTAGTCATTTATTGCTAGTGGGAATGCCGAATGGCACTTTCACTTTGGAAGACAGTTTGCTGGTTTTTTACAAAACTAAATGTACTCTTAACATATAATCCAGCAATCATGCTCCTTGGTATTTACCCAAAGGAGCTGGAAAAGTTATGCCTACCCAAAACCCTGCATACAGATGTTTATAGCAGCTTTATTCATAACTGCCAAAACTTGGAAACAAGAAAAAACGTCTTGCTTTGGATACCACTAAAAACCTGTAGCCCTCACTTAATAAAGGGGTTGAAGGGACATGCATGGTGGCTCACACCTGTAATCCTAGGACTTTTGGAGTCTGAGGTGGGAGGATTGCTTGAGGCCAGAAGTTTGAGACCAGCCTGAGCAACATAGTGAAACCCTGTCTCTCCAAATTTTTTTTAAAATAGCTAGGAATGGTGGTACATGTCTGTAGTCCTAGCTACTTGGGAGGCTGAGGTGAGAGGACCGCTTGAGCCTATGAATTTGAGGCTGCAGTGAGCTATGATTGCACCACTGCTCCCCAGCATGGGCAACAGAGAAAGAAAGACCCAAGCTCTAAAAAATAATAATGCCAGCAAAAAATGGTTTGTTAATTTTAGAAAGGCATTTGAGGATGAGATGCTGTCTCTTAAAAAATTAAATTTAATTAAATGAGTTGAAGGAACAAATGTGGTATATGTTGATTCCAGAATCTAAAGAGGCAACTCCACACAAGCACTTGGCCTTTTCTTCCACCAACAGCCCTCACTCCTCAGGTTGAAAGCCAGTATGGAGAGTCTGCTATTCCAGATTGTCTATTCTGACTATACATTCAAGAAAGAGGGAAATTACCACTGATGAGATTCAGAAACATACATGTAGCCATTGAATCACATGTTCTAAGATACATTGTGATTTTAAACTCTGTTTTTCACCTCATTTTCTTAAGGTCCACACTCTGAATTGTGAAATTCAATGGTGTTTTGGGTTCCAAGGTATTAGTGTTGACTCGGAATCACTGTACTGCAGTTCCCCCAAAGTCTATATAATTCCCTTTGTCCAATGCCCAGTCACCTTGATAAAAGACTGCAGGTCTCTTTGGGGAACATTTGGGAGAAGATCACTTACTGTTTCAGTATCACAGGGTTTTTCCTGAAGAAAACCTGGCATTCCCATCATTCTAAGGACTCTGGATCTGTGAAGTGACCCAGGCCTAGGGATTGAAAAACAAGAGGCCATTACTTTCCATTCTTGTCATTTAAAATGGGCCTTTGTTCACCAGACCTGAAGGGTTATTTTTATTTATTTACTTACTTATTTGTTTGAAGATACATTTCAAGTAAGACATTAATTGGCTGTCCATATATTTTAGTTCTATAGTCATTGTCATCAATTAACTATGACCAGACAACTGTTGGTCAAACCCTTTGATTCTCTCTGGCCCTATTTCCTACTAACATTAATAATACCTTGTATCTGGAGGTTAAGCACTGCCGCTTGACCTCTGACTCTGTGTAGTACCATCATCCCCATTAAAATCAGGGAGCCATTTCAATGTTGGCACCTCTACCTTTATACTCAATAGGTTAGCATTATAGAACATTTCAAGTAATTTGGTGCTTTCTCACCATTGTTATTTGGTAAAGCCTTGGTGAGAGGAGTATCTTTTGGATTCCCATGGTTATAAAGAGTAACTATAAACCCATTCCAAATTTCCTGTCTGCTTAAACCTTTGGATTCCTTTCTCTCCCTTATGCTGAAGAAGTTTGGCACCTTAATATCATTTGATATAACTCACTTTTATGTCCAAGTTTCAGTCAACCAAATGAGCAAAGCACAAAGTCACTATTTATTTTTTTAGACAGGGTCTCACTCTGTTGCCCAGGCTGGAGTGCATTAGTGTCATCATGGCTCACTGCAGCCTCAACTGCCTGGCCTTAAGTGATCCTCTCACCTTAGCCTGCTGAGTAGCTGGGACTACAGGCATGTGCCACCACTCCCGGCTATTTTTTTTTTATTGCATGTAGAGACAGGGTTTCAATATGTTGCCCAGGCTGGTCTTAGAACTCCTGGGCTCCAGTGATCCACCTGTCTTGGCCTCCCAAAATGCTGGGATTACAAGCATGAGCCACTGCACCTGGCCCAAAGTCACTCTTAGATGTTCAAATTAACACATTAAATCATATGTGTCCAATAAGTGCATTCATATTAATAAATTCTGTTTAACATTGCAGTTAACCATGAACAACAGGGTTTTGAACTGTGTTGGTCTACTTGTATGCCGATCCTTTTAAATAAATATGCTGGAAAATTTTCTGGAGATTTGCCAGAATTTGAAAAAACATGCAGATGAGGTGAGCCACATAGCTTCGAAATTTTGAAAAAGTTAGGCACATTGTGAAAACATATATGTAGATACTATCTATTTTATATTTACTACCATAAAGTATATATAACTTTATTATAAAGTTAAAATTTGTAAAAACACACACACAAACACTTATAAACCATACATAGCATCATTTGCAGTAGAGAGAAAGGTAACCAAATGTAAAGATGCAGTATTAAATCATAACTGCATAAAATTAGCTACATACTGTACTGCTGTAATAATTTCATAGCCACTGCCTTTTGGTATTGCAGTAAGTTTATTTATTTATTTGTTGTATTTGAGACAAATTCTTGCTCTGTTGCCAAGGCTGGAGTGCAGTGGTGTGATCTCAGCTCACTGCAGTCTCTGCCTCCCAGGTTCAAGTTACTCTCCTGTTTCAGACTCCCTACTAGCTGTGATTACAAGTACCTGCCACCACAGCCAGCTAATTTTTGTATTTTTAGTAGAGATGGAGTTTCACCATGTTGGCCAGATTTGGTCTCGAACTCCTGACCTCAAGTGATCTACCTGCCTCGGCCTGCAGTGAGTTCAAGTGTTCCAAATATCCACTTAAAATGCCATGTGACACTTACCTTCTTTGCATGAGCAGTCTCCTCTCGCCAGCAAATTTTGTGTTGAAGTAAAAAGAGATCTCCTGTGGGTCTCAAGTATTTTTCACTGTGTTTAGTGCAATACCATAAACCTTATGTAACAGCATGGGACCCATACAAAGTGGCCATTAGTGATGTCGGAAATGCTGCCAAGAAACAAAGAAAAATCATGACATTACAATAAAAAGTTGAATTGCTTCATAGGTACCACAGATGAGGTCTACAACTATGGTTGCTCGACATTTCAAGATAAATGAATCCAACATGAGCACCATTATTAAAAAAAAGAAAAGCAAATTCATGAAGCTGTTGCTGCAGCTATGCTAGCAGGCATAAAAACATGCACTTTTTGTGAAATATCTTTTTATTCATATTGAAAATGCAGTTTTTATGTTAGTGTAGGATTGCTGTAAGAAAGACAGACCTATAGACTCTAATATGACTCCAGAAAAAGAGAAGTCATGATACAACAATTTAAACCAAAAGGAAAGTGAAGAATTTAAAGTTAGAGAATTTAAAGCTAGCAAAATAGCTAGCTACTAGGGAAGCTGAGGTGGAAGGATTTCTTGAGCCCAGGAGTTTGAGGCTGTAGTGAGTTATGATTGCACCTCTGCACTCCAGCCTGGACAAAAGAGAAAGACCCAATCTCTAAAAAAATAATAATGCCAGCGAAAGGTTGTTTGTTAATTTTAGGAAGAGGTTTAGCCTTAAAAATGTCAAGAAAACAGGAGATGCAGTTTCTGCTGACCGAGAGACAGCAGGTGAGTTCCCAAATGCCTTTAAGGCTCCCACCTTTTAAGGTAAGGCCCTTTAAGGCTCATTATACACAGTACTCTGTGGACAGGATTGTCAACTGTGGAAGAGAACCCTGATAGAGAGGGAAGTCTGGAAGGATTGCACTATTGAAGATGCCACCATTGTTTTTGTTTGTTTGTTTGATTTGCTTTTTGTCATTTTTAGTTTATTTGTGTGGCAAGTGACAGGCATGAAGATGCCATCATTATTATAAAGCCCTGAAAGCCATCAAGCCCAAAACAATGAATTCCTGCTGGAGAGTACCATGTCCTGAAGTTAGCATGACTTCACAGCATTTACAGCAGAGCCTATCAAAGAAATCATGAAAAAGATTGTGGATATGGTTTTAAAAAAAGTGGGGAGTACAGGGTTTCAAGATATGAATCCTGGAGAAATTCAAGAGTGAATAGATGCCACACCAGAGGAGGAATTACCACAGGACAACTTGAAGGAGATGGGTACTTTCAAACCACTGCCAAATGATGAAGAAGAAAACAGAAAAAGCAGTACTAGAAAACAAATGGATCTCAGGCAATCTAGCAGAAGGATTCCAAACATTCAGGACTGCTTTTGACTTATTTTACAATATGGATCTTTCTATATGATACAGGCATTGAAACTAACGTGACCAACAAACAAGGATTGGCACCATGTAGAAATATTTTTAGGGAAATGAAAAGGCAAAAAAGTCAAATTACAGTGTCTTTCTGTAAAGTTACACTGAATGTGCCTGCCTCTTCTGCCTCCTCTTCCACCTTCTGCACCTCTTCCAGCGCTGCCACCCCTGAGATAACAAGACCAATTCCTCCTCAGCCTACTCAACATGAAGACAATGAGGATGAAAAACTTTGTGATGATCCACTTCTACTTAATGAATAGTAAATGAATTTTCTCTACCTTATGATATTCTTAATAAAATGTTATTTTCTCTAGCTTACTTTATTGCAAGAGTGCAATACATGATACACATACAAAATATGTGTTAAACAACTGCTTATGTTGTTGATAAGGCTTCTAGTTAACAGTAGGCTATTAGTAATTTGGTGGGGAGTCGAAAAAATCATAATGTGGATTTTCAACTGTGTGTGAGGGGTCAGTGCCCCTGACCCTCATGTTGTTCTAAAGTTAGGGGCACTGACTAGTATAACTCCCTACAAATACATTCCTGCATATATTCCTAGGGTTTCTGCCAATTTAAGTTGGCGAAGTCTTGCCATTCTTTCAGTATGGCAGTCCCCAAGTCAGTCCCTACACTTAACGCCAGCTCACCATGGCGTGCTGGGATCCAACTGTAGTTACAGGATTGGAGACAATGAGAAGTGGTGGTGGTAGAGAGGTGGGCCTTGAGGACAATATGCAGCCCCTTACAAGGTAAGTGCCTTCAGTGAAATCAATATAGAATCTTTAAACTTAATCTCCTTAGACAGGAGAGGAGGGACTGCTTGTGCTGGCAAGAGAGGCACTGTGTCCAGGGGGTTCAACATTATTAGAGTCCTCTCAGATGTCTTCATTCCCAATTCTCAGGTTTCCACACATTCCCAAAGCCCTGTTTTTCACATAAGAGACCTGGCAAGCCTATGAAATCAATTAGTGCTGTACTTCTGCAATCCACTTGAGATTTGTGATTTGGTTTTTTGATATACTGGTCCTCTGACTACAAGAGAGAAATTATTTTAGGACACTCATAGAAGGTCTCTGGTTCTCAGACGATGCCTTGTTCCAGTAATTAAATCCCCAAGCTGGACATTTTTTTCTAAGCTCAGTAACATGGTCAGATGTGGCTAGCCCACCTCATAATCCTTGTAGTCCTCAATTCCATTATAACACTTTTTATATCACTCACATGGTCTTCTAAAACACTTCATTATCAGAAACTATAAGTAATTTAAAAGTATAAACTTAATCCTTTTGCCATGGATTGCTAGAACTAGTGACAAGACTATATCACCTTCAAAGCTAGCCAGGTCAGATAACCAATCCCAAATTCCCAACTTTAAGTTTCTCATCACTGTAGTCACTTCTAGAGCCAAATACTTGATCAGAGTTAATTCAAGAGAACAGCTTTCACTTTATATATGTTAAGCTGGGAGATTTTTGGATTTTTTGTTTTGTTTTGAGACAGGGTCTGGCTCTGTCTCCCAGGCTGGAGTGTGGTGGCATGATCTCAGCTCACTGCAACCTCCGCCTCCTGGGCTCAAGCCATCCTCCTACCTCAGCCTCCCAAGCAGCTGGACTACAGGTACACACCACCACACCTGGCAGATTTTTTTTTTTTTTTTGTAGATATGGGGTTTTACCATATTGCCCAGGCTGGTTTCAAACTCCTAAACTCAAGCCATACGCCTGCCTTGGCCTCCCAAAATCCTGGGGTTATGGGTGTGAGCCACTATGCCCAGCCTTGGAGGATTTTTAATAAAGGGAATTAGATGCTTACAAAATTATTGGGAAGGCTGGGGAAGCAAAAGGCAAGGGAAATAGCTGCTGATTTTCAGAAAATCTGGAAGTACAGGAATCCCATGAAGCAACTATGATCTCAGAAGCAGGAGTGACTATAAACTTTTTTTTTAGCAGAAAGACTTTGCCAATTTACATCTCTTCAACATTATACCTTTGTCAGGTCAGAGTTCTCATTATTTTTCAATGGTTTTCAGCAGATCAAGAGCAACCAGGAATTATCAGAGAAGCTGTCTATGCTACAGCGAGAGAAAGAAGCTCTACATGAAGAATATGGGCGATTATCGAAGCTGCTTAATGTCCATGTGAGGTAAACAAAGACAAGTTCTCTTTGGAAGAAAACTATGTGGAGTAGTTATTTCTCACTGAGCCAGCTCTAGGGCTAAATAGTGGGCTGCTCACTGAAGCACCCTTTCAAGAGGGCCATCAAAAAATCACTGTGTTTCCAAAAGTTCTATTCATAGGGCTTTTCCTAGGGAGATGTGGGGCCCAGTTTCTTCTCGGGAGGAAGAAGGGGATGATCATTCATTGAGCTTTGATGGTATTGAACTTGTTTTTCCCCAGATACAGCCTTCTCACTTGCCTTCACAGTTTTTTTCACCTCACGTACTTTCCTCAGCCTGAACTACCCTCTCCTCATTTAAAGAGCTTTTTTATTTTTTCATTTCAGAGAATTGACACAGAATATTATTAATATGTATATTATATAGATGTTATAGATAATGATAGATGATATCTATTACAGATATGATACATGCTCTCTCTCTGTACATACATACATATATGTATATCAGGCAAATACCATTGTCCAAAGGTAAAATGACATTTGGTTTTTAGGCAGTTAAAGTTTTTTTCATTTCACATATAATGAAACAACATTGCAAAAAAAAAAAAAAAATTCTTTTTTGAGATAGGATCTCACTCTGTCACCCAGGCTTGAGAGTAATGGCACAGTCACAACTCACTGCAGCCTTAATGTCCTGGGCTCAAGTGATCCTCCGACCTCAGTCTCCTGAGTAGATGGGACTACAGTCACATGCAGTCACACCCAGCTAACTTTTAAATTTTTTAATAGAAATGGGTGGGTCTCACCATGTTGGCCAGGCTGGTCTCAAACTCCTGGCCTCAATTGATCTTCCTTCTTTGGCCTCCCATTATAAGTGTAAGCCACTGTGCCCAGTGCAAATTTTTTTTCATAATTATTTATGGCACACTTCTCTGCTGTGATCAGTGTAAAATTTTTGAATGAAACAAAACTTATGCAGGCATTCTCCCAAGTTCACTCCTAGTGTTTTGTCAATAAACATAATTTTATGCTTTTATTATCATAGTTTTGTAAAAGTTTTATATCATCTTTCTTTTAATATCATCTGATAAGCATTGTGCTTTGTTGCTATAGTTTCCAAATTTGCTATTTTCATAAAACTTAGTATTTCATGAAGTTGATACGCCTTTCCACTAACAGCAGCAGTTAAACAGGGTACAACAGTTAACAGACTAAAATAACCCAAAATTACAGTGCTAATAAATGTATACCTTATTTTGGGAATAGGGTATAATATAGAAACAGCATTAGAGGAAGAATATGCATTAGAGCCCATGGGTGTTTCACAGCAAGGGGTCCAGAGAAGTCAGGCAGGAGCTGGAATGCTGTTCCTCCTGTAAGGGCCGTGGCTGGATGCACTTCCTCTCTGAGATCAGGAACCACTCATGTGTGCATTGACCACCTCACAACCAGGGAGCCCAAAATAGAGTCTCAGCTGAGATTTTGTTAAATACTTTTTATACTCTATTGTTCACATAAGCATATTCCTGCTATGTAACCTGCTTCAGGAGCAGAGACTTCTTGGGGGGTCTCACTGACACCTGGTGCAAATCATCATTGTCATTGTTATCAATAAACAATGCTGATAAACTGGTACAAACTGCCATGGTTTGCACTACTTGGACCTGAGGTTATGAAGCCACACTGTTTTAATCGTTATATTTCCCTCTGTAATATGCTTGACCAACAGTCAGTGCCAAACAGGTGCTTTAGCAAAACAGTTTAGGTTAATCCTAGACCTGCTGGAATTAAATCTCACAACAGAATCCTAATTTGGTTAAGAATTACTCACTGCTCTAACGGTTGGATATTTTTATTCAAAACAATGCTGAAAAAATCATTTTGGTATATATATTTTTCATTTTTAAATTTATTTTTATAGAACTAGAGATCTTAAAATGTATTGACAAACATTCCAAAGTATCCTACCATTACCAGAAAGGGGTCCTGAACCCAGACCTTAATAGAAGGCTCTTAGATCTCATGCAAGAGATAATTCAGGGCGAGTCTAAAGAGTAAAGTAAAAGCAAGCTTATTAAGAAAGTAAAGAAATAAAATAATGTCTACTCCATAGACAGAGCAACCCCAAGGGCTCCTGGGTGGCTATTTTTATGGTTATTTCTTGATTATAAATATTATTGCTTTGAATATAAATTCTTCAATATAGATATTATTGATTATAAAAAACTCTTTTTTTCTGGGACGGGGGCAGGAATTTACCAGAACTGAGGGTTCCTCTTTTTTTTTTAGTTTATATGGGATAACTTCAAGATATTGCCATGGCATTAGTAAACTGTCATGGTGCTGATGGAAGTGTCTTTTATCATGCTAATACATTATAGTTAGCATATAATGAGGAGTGAAGACGAAAGGAGGTCACTTTCATTGCCATCTTGATTTTGGTGGGTTTTGGCTAGCTTCTTTACTGCATCCTGTTTTATCACTGGGATCTTTGTGACCTGTATCTTTTGCCTACTTCCTGTCTCATCCTGTGACTAAGAATGTCTAACCTCATGGGAATGCAGCCCAGCAGGTCTCATCCTCATTTCACCCAGCCCTTATTTAAGATGGAGTTGCTCTGGTTCAAATGCCTCTGACACTACTAAAATTTTCTGCCATCATTATATAAGAGTAGCAATTTTACCACATCCTCATTAACACTGAGTACTACTATTGATGGGAGAGAGGGGTTCTGATGACATTTTCCCTGATATTCTTTGTTTAATTGAGATATAATTTGCATGTGACAAATGCAAAGATTTTTAAATGTCCTATTTGATAGGTTTTGACAAATGTTTGTGCCCATATTACCACCACCCCAATCAAGATACAGAACAGGACCAGGTGCAGTGGCTTACACCTGTACTCCAAACACTTTGGGAGGCTGAGGCAAGCAGATTGCTTAAGCTCAGGAGTTCAAGACTAGCCCAGGCAACATGGTGAAACCTTGTCTCTACCAAAAATACAAAAACTGGCCGGGCATGGTGGTGTGCACCTGTGGTCCCAGCTACTCAGGAGGCAGAGACTGCAGTGAGCCACTGAGCCAAGATTGCACCACTGCACTCCAGCCTGAGTGACAGAGTAAGATTCCATCTCAAAAAAAGAAAGAAAAAAGATACAGAACATTTCCACTGTCCCTTAAAGTTCTCTATGACCTGTTTGCAGCTGATCTGTACTTACTGCTTCTCCCACCTCCCTCCAGGTAGCCATTGTTCTGATTTCTGCCTCTCCTAGAATTTCATCTAAATGGAATTATGCTACATGTAATTGTAACCATAATAGGTTTGTGGCCCAATGTACACAGCAAGGCAACACACTAAGACATTGGGTTGCAGCAGAGAAAGAGGTTTAATCATAGAGTCATCAAATGAGGAGATGGGAAGAAATCTCAAATTCACCTCCTTGAGGAACTTAGGTTTAGGGTTTTTAAGAGTTTTAGATTGGACCAAAAAGTGGAGATGGTTGGTAGGTCAAAGAGTCCAGGGTGAAGTCACGGGACAGGGAGATGAAGAAGCTATATTCTCATGCTGATTCTGTTCCTCTTTGGGGCTCTTCAAACAGTTGCTGGAATTTGTATTTAAAAAACCTCTTAAGCAATTCCTGTTTTTTTTTGAGACAGGATCTCACTGTCTTCCCCAGACTGGAGTACAGTGGCACAATCTTGGCTCACCATAACCTGCACCTCCCAGGCTCAAGCGATTCTCCTGCCTCAGCCTCCCAAGTAGCTGGGATTATAGGCATGTGCCACTACTGCCTGGATAATTTTTGTATTTTTAGTAGAGACAGGGTTTAACCATGTTGGCTAGGCTGTCTGGTCTCGAACTCCTGACCTCAAATGATCCATCTGCCTCGGCCTCCCAAAGTGCTGGGATTACAGGCATGAGCCACCTCACCCACACAAGCAATTCTTAAACAAAAACTTATGATTCTAATGTTAGCGGTCCTGTCTATAGGAACAATGGAAATGCAAATGATCAGTATCTAATGCTGTGTGACTTTTAGCAACAAGGAAGTGGACCAAAGTGAAGCCTGATTAATGTTTTATTATCATTATATTTCTATCCAGAACCCAGCATGCACTTCCTGTAAACCTTGTTGGGGCAGTTTCATACTCTTTTGTTCAACATAATCTATTATTTTTAAATGCACTTATAGACAGAAATTACCTACTTGTCATTTTATTTTGAATTTCTTTAATGGCTAGTGAGGCTGAATGTTTTTCCATGTTATTTGTGCACAGCCTTTTAGGGCAGTGAATTCTGACCCCGGCTGCCTGGGCTCCAACATAGACGAATAAAATAAAAACCTGTGGGCATAGGGCCTGTAGATCAGTACTTTTCTAAAAGCATCCTCGTGAGATTCTAATATGTATCTGAGGTTGAAAACTATATTTAGGAAAGAAAATGGAAGGAATTATTGAAACTCTACAGTTTTTTTTCATTTCCCTGACCCCAGTCCTGACTTTCACACACAATGCTTATTTTTTACATTTTCTCTACCACTTTTCCAGAGGAACAATTCCCTTGCTTTTTTCACATCAAAGTATAGACAACCTGGTTTTACTTAAACACAAGCTAAAAGTTGTTCCTAAATTTTAGAACATAAATATTGTGTCACCTCATAACATTTATAGTTACTGAAGCCAAAAATAAACATGGAAAATCTACATGTTCTTCAGACAAGGTAGCCAACAGGACTTCAGACCAAACCAATAGTTGTGACACATAGCCAGCAATGACAAGGGAAGGCTCTAAGTTCTCACCAGGTGTACTGCATCAACATGCTTTTCAAACCATGTGCAACACTACAGAGAGTACCCTCAATATCAAATAACAGGAGACTAATTAGGTGAAGTATAATACATTCACTTAATAGGACATAATACAGCTGTGAAGGATGATGGCTGTCAATATTAGATAACAACGTGGGAAAATGTGTTTAATGTAATAAGTGAAAAGAGCATATGATAAACATTTTGATGTACACAATGTTTAAACAAAAGATGCTTATAAAAGGATTAGAAGGAAACACAATATCATAGTACTCATCATATTGGGAGTTGAGGATTTCCCCAAATTTTCTGTAATTAATTCTTTTAAAGAATAAATTGGCTGGGCATGGAGGCTCACATCTGTAATCCTAGCACTTTCAGAGGCCGAGCCAGGAGGATCACTTGAATCCAGGAGTTCAAGACCAGTCTAGGGAACATAGTGAGATCTCAGATCTACCAAAAAAAATTTTTTT
Source organism: Cheracebus regulus (assembly GCA_963574635.1). Lineage (NCBI taxonomy): Eukaryota > Metazoa > Chordata > Mammalia > Primates > Pitheciidae > Cheracebus > Cheracebus regulus. The sequence continues at coordinate 12,791 of CAUYQU010003872.1, forward strand.
TAAGGAATAAATTTATTTTTTTTAATAACCCAAATGGCAGGGTAAGAGAGCAGCTGTCCGGCATGGGAAGTTAGAGACTTGGGTTTTAATATTCCAGTACAGGAGAGGTAAAAGAAATTCCAGAAGGGTAACACCCAATGGGTTCTATTTGCTCACTGCCTGGACAGAGCTGATTTATCAAGACAGGGAAATTGCAAGACAGAAAGAAATTAATTCATACAGAGTCAGCTGTATGGGAGACCAGAGTTTTATTACTCAAATCAGTCTCCCCGAAAATTTGATGATTGGTGTTTTTAAGGATAATTTGGTGGGTCGAAGTGGGGAGTGTTGATTGAGCAGGTCAAAGATTAAATCACAGAGAGTTGAAGCCATCCTCTTGCACTGAGTCAGTTCCTGGATGGGGGCCACAAGACCACATGAGCCAGTTTATCGTTCTAGGTGGCATCAGCTGGTGCACCTTAACATAGGGTCTGCAAAATATCTCAAGTGCTGATCTCAGGTTTACAACACTGACTCTTAAACCGTTAATTTCTAATCTTGTGGCTAATTTGTTAGCCTGGCAAAGGCAGTCTAGTCCCCAGGCTAGAAGGGGGTTTATTTTGGAAAAGGGCTGTTATCAAGTTTGTTTCAAAGTTAAACTGTAAACTAAGTTTCTCCCAAAGTTAGTTGGGCCTACGCCTAGGAATGAACAAAGACAGCTTGGAGGTTAGAAGCAAGATGGAGTTGGTTAGGTAAGATCTCTTTTACTATCATGATTTCCTCAGTTATAATTTTTGCAAAAACAGTTTCAGAAGTACATGTTGTGTTATAATGATGTCAAAACATCAGAGCAACTGTGAACAGCTGGGAAAGCCAGAGCATGGCAGGTACACTGCTGGATCTTACATCTCTGAAGTTATAGACTGGAGGATGCTGAAAACCAGTGATATCTTTCAACAAATGTTCCTAGTAAAAAGGAGAATGACAACGTTTATGATGTGTACCTTTTTGTAAAGAATACCTCCTTGTGAAGGATCTAAGTCACAGCTGTGGTAATTGTGAACACAGTCTGCAAAAGTATGTGCCTCATATTATGTAGCAGGTGCTGTTGGTGGCTCAATGCATCAAGTGCCTAGGCTTCCTCTATCTTGCTATTGCTTCAGCATCTTTAACACATTGCCCTTATCCATATAGCTCAAAATAATTCACTACCATGTCCACATTTCAGCCAGTAAGAAAGAAAGAGGGGAAGGCAAGGGCATTCCATTTTCCTTTAAGGCCAGAACTTACTTACATGGCCTCATCTAACTGTAAGGAAAGCCCAAAAGTATAGTTCCTATGCTGAGTAAATCAGTGCCAAGCAAAAAAAATCGGGGTCTATAATGTAGAAGAAGGAGAAATTGGATTGGGTACAACCCCAGCAGTCAGTCACTGCCACATACACTGACAAGCAAGCTATGTCTAGCTTTGTATACTTGCCCTCTTGCCTGCAGGAAGCCAAACTGCTCAGTTTGGTATCTGACTAACAGCTAAATTAAACTCTTCAAGGAAAAACATGCAAAATGGTTATTTTATGTACCCTTAGCAAATAGGAGAAAGAAGTGTACTATTTTGGAAAATGGAGGAGTCTTGCAAAAACGCATTTCAGAGTAAGACATAACTTTGCAGGGGCCAAGTGAAAAGTCCTCCTGGCCGGGCGTGGTGGCTCATGCCTGTAATCCAAGCACTTTGGAGGCCAAGGCAGGCAGATCATCTGAGGTCAGGAGTTCAAGACCAGCCTGACCAACATGGTGAAACCCTGTCTTTAAAAAAAAAAGAAAGAAAAGAAAAGTTTTCCTTTACCCTCTGAAGGTTCACTGAAAAAATCAACTGACAAAAGGCAGATAAATAGGATAAATAGTATGCAGGTCTATTAATCTGCATGGGGGAGAACCACAGAATGATTACCCCAGTCTCCAATGGGGTATAGAAGGTTATACACCATATTGAGATTACAGAAAGAATAGGGGCTTAGATCATGGCAAAACAGGTTATGGGAAGCGGAGAGAAGGAGGCCTCCCTAGCAAAGATGGTCTTGTTATGAAGATGAAACCTCACAGGTATTACAGCAGCCCTCAGAGAGAATAGATGGTCAATCTTGCTTTCACACCTTTAGAGATTTCAGACTCTCAGTGAGTCTTAGATCTAGACAAGGGAAGGAAGGCACTGAAAGAAAGCCTGGCTGCAGATATTCTCCCAATCCCTCCCCACTTCCCATTACTCCCACAAAAAGATTTTCAACTATTCTTGTATATCCAGCTATTCTGAATAGATATCTTGAAATGTATCAAGGAAATATACTTTGGAGTGAAATATTTTTGTTTCCTTCACCTTACAAGGACATGGGATTCCCTTGGAGTAGTTCTTCCATACCAGTTTAACTAATATTAGCATCTAGATAAGTCTGCTTTGTTCTTCCAGTACCATCTGGTTCCTAGTTCTGGTACAAAATGAAATGTATCTCATCAGGAGAAATCGGGGATATCTGTTTGCCTACCTTTGCTAGTATTATAGCAGTAGGGTATGATGGGAAGATCATAGGCTCTGGGGTCAGATTCTTCTCTTTAGAATAACTTCAGATTCTTCTCTTTAGAATAACTTCTTTTAAATAACTTCTCATGAGCTAAATGATAAGAACTTTTGAACACAAAGAAGGAAACAACAGATACTGAGGTCTATTTGAGGAGTAGGGGAAGAGAATGAGGAGTAGAAAATAACTATTGGGCACAGGCTCAGTACCTGGGTGATGAAATAATATGTGCAACAAACCCCCGTGACACGTTTTTACCTGTGTAACAAACCTTCACACGTACCCCCAAACCTAAAATGAAATTTTTAAAAACAATTTTTTATAAAACTAGGAAACACATGAACCTTGAACTACAATACTTGAGGAAGAGCTGCCTGCAGAGAAGTTCAAACAAGTGCGGGAAAATACCTACAGACATCTGTGGCTCAGGATCTCAAACAGATTGTGCAGAGCACAGTTATTCAAAGCATGTGGCACAATATGAGGGGCCAAAAAAAAGGAACTTGTCTGTCAGGAATTGCCAAGACTCCCCTCAGGTTTCATGACTCCCTAGAATGAAGTGCAAAACTCAGAAAAACAGCTATGGTTATGGTTTATTACAGTGAAAGGATACAGATTAACATCAGCTAAGGAAAAAGGCACACAGCTCATAGATCTCAAGGAAAGACTTGCTTATGTTACCCATCTATTACAAAGGATAATACAAATGACACAGATGAACAGCCAGGTGGAAGTGATGCACAGAGCACAGCATCCCTTTCCATGAAGGGGCTTGGAGGCTCTATGCCCTCTCTGGGTGCACCACCCTCCAGGAACCTGTTTTCAGCTATTTCGAAGTCTTCCAAACCCAGTTCTTTTGGGCTTTTTTTGAAAGCTTCATGAGGTAGGCATTGTCAACCTAAAGGGAAGAAGCTGAGGCAAAATTAATATAAGTAGAGAGTTTATTTGATCCAAGCTTAGAGATAGCAACTCAGGAGTATAGATTCAAGGTGCCCTGAATATATAATCTGATTAGCAGCAGTTACGAGTGGATTTTTAAGCAAAATTCTATTTTTAATTTGTATAGGTACATAGTAGGTATGTATATTTATGCAGTACATGAGATGTTTTGATAAAGGCATGCAGTGCGTAATAATCACATCATGGAGAATGGGGTACTCATCCCCTCAGGCATTTATGTTACAAAGAATATAATTATACTGATTTGGCTTTTCTCTCTGTTTTATTTTCTTTTCCCTTTCTTTCTTTTCCATCCTTCCTTTCTTTCTTCCCCTTTCCCCTTTCCCGTTTCCTTTCCTTTCTTTCGTCTTGCTTTGTTGCCCAGGCTGGGAGTACAGTGGCACAATCTCAGCTCCCTGTAGCCTTGACTTCCTGGGCTCCAGTGATCCTCCCACTTCAGCCTCCAAAGTAGCTGGGACTACAGGTTTGTGTCACCACACCTGGCTAATTTTGTTTATTTTTGTAGAGTCAAGGTCTTACTATGTTGCCCAGGCTGGTTTCGAACTTGTGTGCTCAAGCAGTTCTCCTGCCTCAGCCTCCCAAAGTGCTGGGATTACAGGCATGAGCCACTGGGACTGGCCTATTTCTTTAGTTATTTTTAAATGTACAATTTTTTAAAAAGAAAAAGAAAAAAATGTACAATTATTATTGACTATAGTCTCATTTGTTCTTTAACTTTTTTTTTCTTTTTTTTTGAGACAAAGTCTCACTCTGTCACCCAGACTGGAGTGCAGTGGTGTGATCTTGGCTCACTGCAACCTCTGCCTCCCAGGTTCAAGCGATTCTCCTGCCTCAGCCTCCTGAGTAGCTGGGATTACAGATGCCCACCACCATGCCTGGCCAATTTTTGTATTTTTAGTAGAGAGGGGGTTTCACCATGTTGGCCAGACTGGTCCCAAACTCCTGACCTCAGGTGATCCGCCTACCTCAGCCACCCAAAGTGCTAGGATTACAGGTGTGAACCACCGCACCCAGCCTCTTTAATTATTTCTTATAAAGAACTGTTTTTTGTTTTGTAATTATACCTATTAACCATCCCCACCTCCCCCCATTCCCCCACTACCCTTCTCAGCCTCTGATAACCATCCTTGTACTCTCTATCTCCATGAGTTGAATTGTTTTAATTTTTAGATCCCACAAATAAGTGAGAATATATGATGTTTGTCTTTCTGTGCATGGCTTATTTCCCTTAGCATAATGACCTCCAGTCCATCCATGTTGTTGCAAATGCCAGGATCTCATTCTTTTTTATGACTGAATAGTATTCCATTGTGTATAAAACCATATTTTCTTTATCCTTTCATCTGTTGATGGACATTTAGGTTGCTTCCAAATATTGGCTATTGTAAACAGTGTTGCGACAAACATGGGAGTGCAGCTATCTCTTCAATATACTGATTTCCTTTCTTTTGGGTATATACTCAGCAGTGGGACTGCTCAGATGTATGATAGCTCAATTTTTAGGTTTTATTGTTTTTTGTTTTTGAAACAGAGTCTCACATTATCTTGGCTCACTCACTGCAACCGCTGCCTCTCAGGTTCAAGCAATTCAGCCTCAGTCTCCTGAGTAGCTGAGATTACAGGTGTGCACCACTACAACTGGCTTTTTGTTTTGTTTTTGTTTTGTTTTTGAGATGGAGTCTTGCTCTGTCATCAGGCTGGAGTGCAGTGGCATGATCTTGGCTCACTGCAACCTCTGCCTCCTGGGTTCAAGCGATTCTCCTGCCTCAGCCTCCCAAGTAGCTGGGACTATAAGCGCATGCCACCACACCCCGCTAATTTTTGTATTTTTAGTGGAGACAGGGTTTCACCATATTGGCCAGGCTGGTCTCAAACTCCTGACCTCATGATCCGCCCGCCTAGGCCTCCCAAAGTGCTGGGATTACAGGCGTAAGCCACCATACCCAGATTTTGTGTGTGTATATTTTTAGTAGAGACAGGGGTTTCACCATGTTTGCCAGGCTGGTCTTGAACTCCTGAAGTGATCCATTGCCTTGGCCTCCCAAAGTGCTAGGATTACAGGCATGAGCCACTACACCCAGCCTCAGTTTTTAGTTCTTTGAGGGACCTCCAAGATGTTCTCCATAGTGGTTGTACTAATTTACATTACCATTGACAGTGTATGAGGGTTTTCTTTTTTCCACATCCTCATCAGCATTTGTCATTGCCTTTCTTTTGGATAAAAGCCATTTAAACTGGGGTGAGATGACATCCCATTGTAGTTTTGATCTGCGTTTCTCTGATAATCAGTGACGTTGAGCACTTTTTCATATGCCTGTTTGCCATTTGTATATTTTCTTTTGAGAAATGTCTATTCAAATCTTTTGACATTTTTAAATCAGATTATTGGATTTTTTCCTACAGCATTGTTTGAGTTCCTTATGTATTCTGGTTATTAATCCCTTGTCAGATGAGTAGTTTGCAGATATTTTCCCCATTCTATGGGTTGTCACTTCACCTTGTTGATTGTTTCCTTTGCTGTGCAGAAGCTTCTTTTAACTTGATGTAATTCCATTTGTCCATTTTTGCTTTGGTTGCCTCTGCTTCTGGGGTACTACTCAAGAAATTTTTGCACAGACCAATATCCTGGAGAGTTTCCCCAATGTTTTCTTAAAGTAGTTTCATACTTGGAGGTCTTAGATTTAAGTCCTGAATCCATTTTGATTTGACTTTTGTATATAGTGAGAGATAGGGATCTAGTTTTATTCTTCTGCATATGGAATCCAGTTTTCCTAGAACAATTTATTGAAGAGACTGTCTTTCCCTGGTGCATGTTCTTGGCACCTTTGTCAAAAATTAGTTTACTGTAGGTGTGTGGATTTGTTTCTGTGTTCTCTATTCTATTCCATTGGCCTATGCAACTGTTTTTATGCTAGTACCATACCATTTTGGTTATCATAGCTCTGTGTATAATGTGAAGCCACGTAATGTGGTTTTTCCAGTTTTGTTCTTTTTGCTTAGGATAGCTTTGGCTATTCTGGGTCCTTTGTGGTTTCATATAAATTTTAGGATAGTTTTTCCTATTCCTGTGAAGAATGTCATTGGTATTTTCATAGGGATTGCATTGAATCTGTAGATTGCTTTCAGTAACATAGACATTTCAACAATATCGATTCTTCCATTCCAAGAACATGGAATGTCTTTCCATTCTTTGGTGTCCTTCAATTTCTTTCATTAGTGTTTTATAGTTTTCAGTATAGAGATCTTTCACTTTGTTGGTTAACCTAATTCCTAGGTATTTAATTTTATGTCTGGCTATTGTAAATGGAATTGTTTTTTAACTTCTTTTTCAGATTGTTCCTATTGGCATATAAAAATGCTACTGATTTTTGTGTGTCGATTTTGTATTCTGCAACTTTCGTGAATTTGTTTATGAGTTCTAGTGCTTCTTTAGTGGAGTCTTTAGGTTTTTCCAAATATAAAATTATGTCATCTGCAAACAAGAATAATTTGACTTCTTCTTTTGCAATTTGGATGTTCTTTATTCCTTTCTCTTGTCTGATTGCTTGAACTAGGACTTTAAGTACGATGTTGAATAACAGTGGTGAAAGTAGGCATCCTTGTTATGTTCTAGATCTTCAAGGAAAGGCTTTCAGTTTTCCCAAATTCAGTATGATACAAGCTGTAGGTCTGTCATATATGGCTTTTATTATATTGAGGTATGTTTCTTCTATCCCCAGTTTCTTGAGAGTTTTTATCATGAAGGAATGTTAAATTTTATCAAATGCTTTTCCAGCATCTGAATTAAGCTAGCAAACTGAATTCATATGGTTTTTGTCCTGTTGATATGATGCATCACATCATTTGTCCTTCTGTTGATATAATGTATCACACTGATTGATTTGTGTATGTTGAACCATCCTTGCATCTCAGGGATAAATCCCACTCGGTCATGATGATCTTTTGAATGCATTGTTGAATTCAGTTTGCTAGCTTTTTCATTTGTTTTGAGACAGAGTCTCACCCTGTCACCCAGACTGGAGTGCAGTGATGTGATCTTGGCTCACTGCAACCTCCACCTCCCAGGCCCAAGCAATCCTCTCACCTCAGCATTTTGAATAGCTGAGACCACAGACATGCACCATAATGCCCAACTAATTTTTTATTTTTTGTAAAGACGGAGTCTTGCTGTGTTATCCAAGCTGATCTCAAACTCCTGAGGTCAAGCTATCCTCCTGCCTTAGCATTCCAAAGTGCTGGGATTACAGACATGAGCCCACCACATGCAGCTAGTTTGCTACTATTTTGTTGAGGATTTTTGTATCAATATTCATCAGTGATATTGGTCTGCAGTTTTTTGTATGTGTCTTTGTCTGGTTGTGGTATTAGGATAATACTGGCCTTGTAGACTGAGTTTGGAAGTGTTTCCTTCTCCTCTATTTTTCAAAATAATTTGAGTAGGATTGGTATTATTTCTTTAAATGTTTTGTAGAACTCAGCAGTGAAGCCATTTCTTTACTGGGAGACTTTTTGTATGGCTTCGATCTCATTATTTGTTATTGGTCTGTTCAGGTTTCAGATTTCTTCATGGTTCAATCTTTGGTATGTTGTATGTGTTTTGAAGTTTGTTCATTTATTCTAGATTTTCCAATTTACTGGCATATAGTTGCTCAGAATAGCCACTAATGATCCTTTGAATTTCTGTGGTATTAGTTGTAATATCTCATTTTTGTCTCTGATTTTATTTATTTGGATCTTCTCCTTTTCTTAGCCCTGCTAAAAGTTTGTTGATTTTGGTTAACTTTTCAAAAAGCCAACTTTTTGTTTCATTGATTTTTTTTTGTATTATTTTCTTTATTTCAATTTCATTTATTTCTGCCCTGATCTTTATGAATTCTTTTCTTCTACTAATTTGGGATTTGATTTGCTCTTGTTTCTCTAGTTCTTTAAGGTGCATCATTAGATTATTTGCAGTTTTTCTTTTTTTGATGTAGGCACTTACAGCTATAAACTTCTCTCTTGCTACTGCTTTGGCTATATTCCATAGATTTTGGTATGTTGTGTTTCCATTATAGTTTGTTTCAAGAAATTTTTCAATTTCTTTCTTAATTTTTTCATTGGGCCACTGGTCATTCAGGAGCATGGTGTTTTATTTCCATGTATTTGTATAGTTTCCAAAATTCCTCTTGTTATTTATTTATAGTTTTAATCCATTGTGGTCAGAGAAGATGCTTGATATTATTTCAGTTTTTTGAATGTTTTAATACTTGTTTTGTGACCTGATGGTTTATCTTTGATAATGATACATGTACTGGGGAAAAGAAGGTGCATTCTGTAGCCATTGGATGAAATGTTCTGTATCTATTAGGTCCATTTGGTCTATAATGCAATTGTTTAAAGTCATTTCCTTTCTGACTAGCTGCCTCACTCATTATTTTCTCTTCTTGAAATTTGTGATACAAAGAATAATGTATAGCTGGCCAGGCATGTTGGCTTACACCTGTAGTTCTGGCACTTTGGGAGGCAGAGGCGGGCAGATCACTTGAGGCCGGGGGTTCGAGACCAGCCTGGCCAACATGGCGAAACCACATCTCTACTAAAAATACAAAAATTAGCCAGGTGTGGTTGCGAACACCTCTAATCCCAGCTACTCAGGAGACTAAAGCACCAGAATTGCTTGAACCTGGGAGGCGGGAGGCAAAGGTTGCAGTGAGCTGAGATCATGCACTGCACTTCAGCCTGAGCAACAGAACAAGAATGTTTGGGAAAAAAAAAAAAGAACAATGTATAGCCAATCAATGTATAGCCTATGTTATTTATTTATTCATTTATTCAAGATGGAGTCTCACTCTGTTGCGCATGCTAGAGTACAGAACGGCATGGTCTTGGCTCACTGCACCCTCCACCTACCAGGTTCAAGCAATTCTCCTGCCTCAGCCCCCTGAGTAGCTTCTCCGTAATTTTAAAGAACAATATTATTTTTGTTTGTATCACAGTCATGCTCCAAGAGGTTTGCCTAGTGGTAGTTTGGATGCTTTAATCTATTTTCTTGTTTACTCTGTATAACTGTTATAGTAGCTTGAAATAGTAACTTATAGTAGCTTGAAATAGTAACTTAGTAACAAAAAAATTTTTGTTTGTTTGGTTTTTTTAAACAGCTTCATTGAGATATAATTCATATATTATACAGTGCACTCATTTAAAGTATATAGTTTAATGGCTTTTGTCCATTTTTTTATTGTTACCACAGTAACATTAGAACATTTTACCATCCTAAAAGAAACCTCGTATTCTTTTGCTATCACCCTATCCCCAATTCCCTTCCCACCACCAGACCAAGGCAACAACTAATCTACTTTCTTTCACTCTAAATTTGCCTGTTACTGACATTTCATATAAATGGAATCATGAAATATTTGGTCTGTTGTGCCTGGCTTGTTTTAGTTAGAATAATGCTTTCAAGGTTCATGTTGTAGCATGTATCAGTACTTCCTTTCTTTTTATGACTGAATGATAGCACATTGTATGGATATGCACTATTTGGTTTGTTTGCTTGTTTGTTTGTTAGTTTTTTGAGATGGAGCCTCACTCTGTTGCCAGGCTGGAGTGCAGTGGTGCAGTCTTGGCTCACTGCAACCTCCACCTCCTGGATTCAAGCAATTTTCCTGCCTCAGCCTCCCGAGTAGCTGGGATTACAGGCACCCGCCACCATACCCAGCGAATTTTTGTACTTTTAGTAGAGACAGGATTTCGTCATGTTGGACAGGCTGGTCTTGAACTCCTTACCCCAGGTGATCCACCCACCTCAGCCTCCCAAAGTGCTGGGATTACAGGCATGAGCCACCACCCCTGGCTAGATATAGCCTATTTGTTTATCCACTCATCAGTTGATGGCAATCTAGGTTGTTTAAATCTTTTGACTGTTATGAATAATGCTGCTATGAACATTTGTGTATAAGTTTTTGTGTGGACATATGTTTTCCCATTTATATTGAATATATATACCTAGGGAGTAGAATTGCTGGGTCAAATGGCAACTCTATGTTTAACCATTTGAGGTTAAACATAGAAAACTGGAAAACTGCCAGGCTGTTTTCCAAAGAGACTATACTATTTTACATTCCTGCCTGCATCGTACATTCCTTCCCATCCTTGTCAGCACTTATCATCCATCGTTTTATTCTAGCCATCCTAGTGTGTGTGAAGTCGTATCTCATTGTGCTTTTGATCTTGATTTCCTTCATGGCTAGTAATGTTAAGCATCGTTTCATGCGCTTTTTGGCCATGACTTAGAGGTATATAACAATCAGAGTCTCGAACAGTGACCTAGATGGAATTGGCTGTTAGAAGTCCAGATTCACTGGGTGGCTCATGTCTGTAATCCCAGCACTTTGGGAGGCTGAGGTAGGAGGATAGCTTGAGGCAAAGAGTTCAAGACCAGTCTGGGCAACATGCAAGACACCATCTCTACAAAAAATAAAAAATAAATAATGAATTAGCCAGGTGTGGTGGTGTGCACTACTTGGGATGCTGAGGTGGGAGGATTGCTTAAGCTCAGGAGGTCGAGGATGTAGTGAGCCATGATTGTACCACTGCACTCCAGCCTGGGTGACACAGTGAGATCCTGTCTCAACAAAAAGAAGAAGAATAGGTCCAGACTCAATGCAAGGACTGAGAACAGGCCCAGTCATCGGGAAAATTAGATAAGATTGACGTGAGTATATCATTGTCCAAGATACAGCCAAAAATGAGGAAATTTTAAGTTGATGACTGAATTAATGAAGTAGGAGTCAGAATTTAGATGTCAGGGATCAAAAATCAAGGAGTTTCCTAAATTCCTGGTATAACTTTAGCTGTTAAAGTTATACCACAACCATTAGTTCAAGACCAAGGTAGGCCTGGCACGGTGGCTCACACCTATAATCCCAGCACCTTGGGAGTCCGAGGCAGGTGAATCATCTGAGGTCAGGAGTTCAGGACCAGCCTGGCCAACATGGTGAAACCCCATCTCTACTAAAAATATGAAAAGTGGCTGGGTGCAATGGCTCACATCTGTAATTCCAGCACTTTGGGAGACCGAGGCAGGTGGATCATCAGAGGTCAGAACAAGTCTGGCCAATGTGGTGAAACCCCATCTCTACTAAAACTACAAAAATCAGCCTGGAATGGTGGCACATGCCTGTAATCAAAGCTACTTGAGAGGCTGAGGCAGGAGAATTGCTTGGACCTGGGGGACAGAGGTTGCAGTGAGCCGAGATGGCGCCACTGCACTCCAGCCTGGGTGACAGAGCAAGACTCCATCTCAAAAGAAGAAAAAAAATACAAAAATTAGCCGGGTGTGGTGGCGGGCGCCTGTAGTCCCAGCTACTTGGGAGGCAGAGGCAGGAAAATCGCTTGAACCTGGAGGACAGAGGTTGCAGTGAGCTGAGATTGTGCCACTGCACTCTAGCCTGGGCGACAGAGCAAGACTCCATATCAAAAAAAAAAAAAAAAGACCAAGGTAAGCCAGATACTTGAGTCCATGGCAGTAGTTAAAGCTGCTGTTATGTAGGGAGTTATCCTTGGCCCACTCCCTGACATGGAAGGCAAGAAGATGTGAGGCAGGATAAATATCCACATCTAGTGCCAGGACCCTGACTTAAGGAAGAAGAAGAAACCCAAGAAAGGTGCATATTGAGGAGGCAAAATAAATTTTAACTGTGTTCAGATGTGTCTAAACTGAAATTTATTTTTATAGAAACTATAATGAGAAACATCACCAACACAAAATCAAGCTTCAAAAAGTCAAGTGTCATTTAACTAATGAAGTAGAACTACGAGATAAGAGAATTAACCAATTTGAAGATGAAATTGGAATCCTGCAACATAAAATAGAAAAGGTGAGGAAAAAGTAAAAGGTGAAGAGCTCACTGGTGATTCCCATGGTCAGCCATTTGGAGAAAGCCCTTTCATTTCAAAAATTGTTTGTGGCCCCTTCATAGTCCTTGTTTTCATTTCTTTTCTTTGAACCATCTTTCGATGAGTAATTCTTTAAGCCCTGACCAAAAGTATGTAAGACTCCTAGTGCTGCTAAACTGAATCGAGTACTGAAAATATTCTGTACTGCCAACTTGTGATCAATGTCTTGCCTTCAAATGGAAATGCCTTTTCTTAAACACCCCCGAGCACAGACTTCCAAACCACTCTCAGTAACTCATTTCTGCTTTGTAGAGCCCTCGTTCAGTGTTAGTTTTAAATGGCAGTGAAAAGGATGATCTTTACTCCTTTATCAATCCTTGCCTTCAAGCCTTTTTCTAAATATCCATGGTTTCTTAATGCTTGTCTCATTGCCCTTGTGACATAGTAGTGTATGATTAAGAAGAAAATGGGACAGATGAATAGAATCAAATGCAGAATGGTTGTGGGATTATTAAACTACATAAATTCAAGATGTAGAGTAACTGACTAGGCCAGTAAGATTTTCCCTTCTTGGGATCTCTAGCCCTTTCAGAATTTTGAGAACTCTATCATCACTCCTAAAAATACTCATTTCCACACTCAACAAATTTTTATACCACCACTATGTGCCAAGGATACCATAAACATTTATGTAATTTCAGTGATTCTGTCAATCAACTATCCTGGGACTCCAGGTCAAGAATTCCTAGACTATACACAGTAAAGCATTTTTGGAGTATAATAGATGTGTCACAAATATTACATTCTTAGTTTTAAAAAGTTGGCTGGGTGCAGTGGCTCACACCTTAATTCCAGAGGCCAAGGCAGGAGGATTGCTTGAGGCCAGGAGTTCAAAGTTACGGTGAGCTATAATTGTGCTTGTAAATAGCCACTGCACTCCAGCCTGGGCAACATAGAGAGGCTCTGTCTCTAACAAAAATATAAAATTTAAAAAATCCTCTTGATACTCCAAAGTATAGTGAGAGAAGAAAAATAAGTTGGATTTTTGCAGTATCCTCCTTTTTTTTTGCTATTAATTTGTCGAACATTTAGAGACTGAGATCCAGCTTAGAACTAGAAAAAGACTATGGAAAGTATATAAGAAAAAGTAGCAATCCATTTTAGTAGCACCCATGGGCAAAAAAAAAAAAAAAAAAAGGAAGAAGAAGTGGAGGCTGAGTGCAGTGATTCATGCCTGTAATCCCAACACTTTGGGAGGCCAAGGTGGGCAGATCACCTGAGGTCAGGAGTTGTAGACCAGTCTGGCCAACATGGTAAAAGCCCATCTCTACTAAAAAATACAAAAAAAAAAAAAAAAATAGCCAGGCATAGTGGCAGGTGCCTGTAATCTCAGCTACTGGGGAGGCTGAGGCAGGAGAATAACTTGAACCCAAGAGGTGGAGGTTGCAGCGAGCCGAGAGAGTGCCATTGCACTCCAGCCTGGGCAACAAGAAAAAAAAAAAAAAGAAGAAAGAAAGGGGAAAAAAGTAGCAATCCTAGTTCATGGGTCCAGCATACATATCATCTGCCTATTTCTTTATTACTAGTTCTTTTTCATACTTTTTCATTTTACTTCTAGGCTGGAAAAACAGCCTTTCAGCATGCTAGCTTTCTTCCTGACTATACTGGGTTGAATAGTGTTCCCCCAAATTCATGTCCTAGAACCTTAGAATGTGACCTTATATAGAAATAGGGTCTTTGCCGATATAATTAGTTAAGATGACATTATCCTGAATTAGGGTGAATCATAAATCTAAGATGATTGCTATCCTTATAGGAAGAGGGAAAAACATACAGACAGACACAGACAGGGGAAAAATGCTTCATGGTAATGAAGTCACAAACTGGAATGACACAGCTACAAGCCAAGAAATAGCAAGGGTTGCTGGCAACCACTAGAAGCTAGGAGAAAGGCAGGCAGCACAATCTCTCTTGTAGCCCTCATAAGTAATTAACCCTGACAACAATGTGATTTCAGATTCCTAGCACTCAAAACTATGAGAAAATGGGTTGGAAACTAATGCATCTACCCAAAGAACCACAGGTCTTCATAAAATATGCTGGAGATCCCAAATAAGCAGAAGCTGAGAGAGTAATTGGACCTTTTGCTCATTGCCATTGAAGGGTACTGTGGGCTTTGGCCTTAGATAGACTTGGATTCAAATTCTAGCCCTGCCTGTGACCTTGGACAAGTCTCTGGGTATCACTTTCCTCATCTGTAAAATGAAGGAAATAATCCCCACCTTATGTGCACAAGGCTTTTGTGAGTATTAAAATATAAAATTTCTGAAGTGGTACCTGGCGCATATAAATTTTTCATAGATGTTATTTTCCTTTTTTTGGTATATAATCTTTTAGAAGGGCCTGAGAAACATGTTAATTGGTGGACTGATAGTTCACATAAGAAATTGTTAACATAATTAGAACTACTTAGCCCAGAGAAGACTGATGTGAGAGCTCTTAATGCCAAAGTGGAACAAACCTAGGGATTCTTATTTTACATATTTTAGGGCCCAAGGACCAGAGCACTGAGAATAAAAATGCCAGGTTCACTTTCTGAATCTTCAAAAAGTAATGCCACTTCTTTTGGCTTCATTACTTCAGCTTTTTCTTTATATAAAGAGCCAATTGAGCCTTCTGTTGTAACCACTCTAACTAGACTTTCCCATTTTATCCTATTATCATAACATGTGTCTGGAATTTTTGCTTGTTTTAAAAAATACAGTATTTCCCAAGGACAAGGTGTCAGTTGCTTTCCTCATGCAGTACACTTTTTAATCCAGTTATATCTGTCTAGGGTTTATCTGTGGGATGATTGCTTCTATTCTCAGTCCTTACCAATACATTATTAATTAAATGTCTTTAAATTATAGCAGGTGAGACTACCATTAGATATTGCAGAGTCTTAGAGAAGGACTCTAAAATCTGGTATAGTTTTTTTCAGAACATAATCTGATCTACATCCTATAGGTCTTTAATAATAGATGGCCAGCCAGGCAAGGTGGCTTATGCTGTAATCCTAACACTTTGGGAGGCTGAGGCAGGTGGATCACTCGAGGTCGGGAGTTTGAGACCAGCCTGGCCAACATGGCGAAACCCCATCTCTACTAAAATTACAAAAATAAGCTGGGCATGGTAGCAGGCACATTTAATCTCAGCTATTCAGGAGGCTGAGGCAGGAGAATTGTTTGAACCCAGGGGTCGGAGGTTGCAGTGAGCCAAGACTACGCCACTGCACTCCAGCCTGGGTGAAAGAGCGAAACTCTGTCTAAAATAATAATAATAGATGGCCAGTCTTTTCTGAATGACCTACATTAGTATCTTATTTAAAAGAAATATGTCTTCTGGGCACAGTGTCTCATGCCTGTAATCCCAGTCCTTTGGGAGGCTGAAGCAGGAGTATAGTTTGAGGCCAGGAGTTCAAGACCAGCCTGGGTAACAGAGCGAGACTCTGTCTTTACTATTTTATTTTATTTTTTATCTTAAAGAAACTTTTTTGAGACAGTCTCCTTCTGTCACCCAGGCTAGAGAGTAGTGGTGCGATCCTAGCTCACTGCAGCCTTGAACTCCACACTTGGCTTTTTGTAAGTGTGTGTGAAGATGGAGTCTCACCATGTTGACCAGGCTGGTCTCAAACTCCTAAGCTCAAGGAATCCTCCAACTTTGGCCTCCCAGAGTGCTGAGATTACAGGTGTGAGCCACGGCACCTGGCCTCTGACCCTACAAAAAATTTAAAAATTAGCCAGGTGTGGTAGTTCATGCATGTAGTCCTAGCTACTCAGGAGGCTGAGGCACATGATCACTTGAGTCCAGTAGTATGAGGTTACAGTGAGCCATGATTGTACCACTGTGCTCCAGTCTGGATGACAGAACTAGAGTCTATCTGTTAAAAAAAAAAAAATGCAAAACAACAGCCAGGCGCAGTGGCTCATGTCTGTAGTCCCAACACTTTGGGAGGCTGAGGTGGTCAGATCACTTGTGATCAGGAGTTCGAGACCAGCCTGGCCAACACGGCGAAACCCTGTCTCTACTAAAAGTACAAAAATTAGCCGATTGTTGTGGCGGGTGCCTGAATCCCAGCTACTCGGGAGGCTGAGGCAGGAGAATGGCTTGAACCCAGGAGGCAGAGATTGTGGTGAGCTGAGATTGTGCCACAGCTCTCTAGCCTAGGTGACGGAGTGAGACTCTGTCTCAAAAAAAAAAAGAAAAAGAGAGAGAGAAACATGTAAAGTTGACTTTCTTAATCCTGTGATTCCCAGTCTGCCAGAGATTGTTCCTCACTACTGTCAGGTGAGGAACAAACACAAAAGTGTAGGCACTTGCCTGTTCCCATTGACAGGTCATTAGTAAGTGGAACTGGCAATTCTACACCTTTGAGCTCTAAACCCCTCACCAAAGGTAATATTTATTAATATCTACTGACTCTTTATATATAAGAATATTAGTGGTTTTTCAGAAAATGCACTCCTTTATCATTTTAGCTGTACCTTCAGTAGCTGTTGCTTTGGGGGAAACTCATTGGTAGAAAATAAAATACGGTGTCAGCCTAGAAATCATTTCAGCATTTTCACTGCAAGAATAGTCTCACTGGCTGGGCCCGGTGGCTAACACCTATAATCCCAGCACTTTGAGAGGCCGAGGCAGGGAGATCACTTGAGGTTGGGAGTTCGAGACCAGCCTGGCCAACATAGTGAAACCCTGTCTCTATTAAAAATACAAAAAATTAGCTGGGTGAGGTGGTGGATGCCTGTAATTCCAGCTACTCAGGAAGCTGAGGCTGAACCCAGAAGCAGATGTTGCAGTGAGCTGAGATTCGGCCACTGCACTCCAGCCTGGGCGACAAAGCAACACTCCATGTCAAAAACAAAAACAAAAACAAACAAACAAAAAGCATAATCTCACTATTTTCAGGGTCATGAAAAAGAAAAAAAAATACATGACATAAAATAACCTCTCGAAAATTGAAAAACTAACTACAATGAGCCGGGCGTGGTGGCTCACACCTGTAATCCTAGCACTTTGGGAGGCTGAGGTGGGTGGATCACCTGAGGTCAGGAGTTCAAGACCAGCCTGGCCATCATGGTGAAACCCCATCTTTAAAAAACATAAATAAATAAAAATAAAATAATAATAATAAAACTAGCTATAATGAATAACAATGTCAGCAAACAGGTAGAAACAGACTAGGGGACAGAAGAAAAAAAAGTAAAGGAAAATATCTGCTAGATTTAGAAACAGGCTGATGCTCTTAAATTTATAATTCTTTCTCCTGCTGTGGTAATTAGGAGACTTTCTAATCCCTAGGAGAAGGCAATACAGGACCAGATCACTGCCCAAAATGATAACCTGATTTTAGAAAAAAGGAAACTTCTGGAGCAAGTCATAGAGCAAAAACGTTTGATCCACAGCAACAAATGGACGATATCTTCAATCCAGAGCAGGTAGGTGCCATCCTGCCTGGGAGCCAATAAACTCCACAAGAGGATGTTTCTCCCTCAACAAAGAGATGGTTCTACAGACTGTCCTTTGGGTTTGTAGCCTACGCTATAACTCTCTCTCTGTCTGCTGTTTTCAGCAGATCATACAAGTGGCAGAAATTGTTAAATTATAGAGAAAAATATCATGGACAAGGCTGGTTGGCTATTTAGATAGACTGTTTCATAATGTCGTTGCCTCACTGAGGATTTGGCTGTGTGCATTCTGGCCTGTCGTTTTGTGTGTGTTGGCCTGCATTTTTATTCTTTGATACCTATGGAATCAAGGCAGAACAAGAGAGAATCAAGCTCACAGAAGTAACTTAAATTCATGAAATCCACCGGATACCAGTGTGTTAATTTTTAATGAGAAATTATAAGCAGAAAATAAGCCATGTATCTGCCAGCCTGAGCATTCTCTTTTTCATAGGAGACTTTATTTAATTATAATCAAAGAGAGTGGGTTGATGTTAACAGATAATGTCACCAATAATAACTGGAATGATTAAGATTTGTCTGAGCAATTACTATATGCTAGGCACTGTTCTAAACTCTTTCATTCATTTAATCCTGACACCAATCCCAGGAGAGAGGCACTATTAGCCTTATTTTATGGATAGGAAGCCAAGATCTAGAGAGGTGGGGGAACTCACCCAGCCCAGTCAGTGACAGAGCAGCATGTGGACCTCAGCAGCCTGGCCCTAGACCATAGCACCATAGCCTGGGGAGAGTCTGCCAAGCAGACTGGAATGTTGTTGTCCACTGCTTTGGGCACACTTCTCTGGGCAGGCTTGGAGAATCTCTGAGAATCTTTTACTGTCTCTGTCTCCCCTTTTAGATGTCCCATATAAATCATTGCTCTTCTCAAACTGTCATAGCTTCTGACAGTCAGGACCCAACACAATTAACTCATTACCTTTGCATTAATGTTAATAATCTTTCTATCTTGCCCTACTGATGACACAATCACCTGGATTGGACTTGAATGTTTTCCTTAGAGTAAGTTTCTTCCAAGGAATATTTCCTCATTTTATGGCTAAGGAAACTGAGGCTCAGATTTGTCACAACAATGTATATTTCATCAGGTTGCTAGCATATTAAATGAGCTAATACATGAAAAGTTTTAAGGGCTTACTGTGTGGGTAGGTTACATTGCATAAGTACACTGCAAGGACTTGAAACATGGCTGCTGCTTCTGCTGCTGCTGCTATTCTACTTCACAAGAAATCAGAATCAGATCAGTATGAGAAGGGAACCAGATACAAGCCATGTAGCTACAATATTTGAAGGGATACAGAGTCTCTCTTGTTTCATTCCCACCCCTAAATGGGATCATATCCTCCCTTACATTTGTCAAGGGCTAGAATTATGTCTTTAATACTCTTGTACATCTAGTTAATAACCATGTACAGCCCAAAAGCTTATTAACTTTTACTTGGTGTATTAGTCAGGGTTCTCTTAGAGGAACAGAACCAAGAAGAGATATATATATGTATATATGTGTGTGTGTGTGTGTGTGTGTGTGTGTATATATACTTAATAAACTCCCCCATATAGATATATAAGTAAAGGGGATTATATATATAAAGGAGAGTTTATTAAATATTAACTTACACGATCACAAGGTTCAAATAGGCTGTCTGCAATGTCTGCAAGCTGAGGAGCAAGGAGAGCCAGTCCGAGTTCCAAAACTGAAGAACTTGGAGTCCTATGTTTGAAGGCAGGAAGCATCCAGCATGGGAGAAAGATGTAAACTGGGAGGAGACTAGGCCCGTCTCTCTTCTCCAAGTTTTTCTGCCTGCTTTATATTTGCTGGAAGCTGATTAGATTGTGCCCACCAGATTAAGGGTGGGTCTGCCTTTCCCAGACCACTGGCTCAAGTGTTAATCTCTTTTGGCAACACCCACACAGACACACCCAGGATAATACTTTGTATCCCTCAGTCCAATCAGGTTGACACTCAGTATTAACCATCATACTTGGTCTTGGAATATGGTGGGAATTATTCTGGCAAACTTGCTTCTAAAATCTGGACAATGGTCTAAGATCTAGGAATTTGGGGTTTTTAGTAATGATACAGAAATTTCTAATCATGCCACCGATTTATGCCATTCTTAGGGTACTTTACATGGATAAAGAAAATAAGCAATTACATGAAAATAGTCTTCGTCTCACACAGCAGATTGGCTTCTTAGAGCGAATTATAAGGAGCATCCATATTCACAGAGGAGAGGTAAGATGTGTGCTTCCTATTGGGCCTTTATGTGAAGTTCAGGTTGCTACGGCTGCTGTGCTGTCTCTTCCCTTCATCTTTATATAGCTGTAGCCCTACTCTCGGCCTCATGGTAGGCTGTGGCAAAGAGGCTTTTGGCTGCACACCAGGATAGCAGACCCTGAAACTGCTCTTGGTCAGCTTTGCTCTTCATTGGGCCAGATTTTAGTAAATTATCTCCTCCTATGTGATCTCCAAGCAATTTGTATATAATCCTCACAGATTTTTCTTTAATACACTGTATTGTCACTGTCCTTTTTCTTCTCTATCTCATTAACTCAGCAGTGAGATCCTGGAGGGCAAGGATTGTATCTCATATATCACTGTATCTATGGACAAGTACTCCATAAATATTTGAGAATGAATAAATATTTAGTGTTTTCACATATGTGCCTCATTCTCAATGGCCCTGTTTGCCATGTATGATTCTAGCCACATCTGAAAGATAAGCAAATCTGAGGCTCAGTGAAGTAAAGCAAAGTTTGCTATGGCAAAGAGTCAAGCCTAAAGAGAGCATCTGAGTGAAAGAAGAGCAATTATATTCCAAAAGTCCAAGCAAACAAGTGGCCAAATGCAGAGAGATGCAGAAAATTGTACAGGTTCAGACCAGATCCATAGTCTGCCTGGTAAGCAAGTCAGCAATAGGGACTTCAGTGAACAGAATCATATTCTGAAACCAAGATGGAGGCTGATTACTTTCTTCTCTGGCTTATATCACCTACTAGATGCTTCTTCCCAAGCCACTTAACAGTATATCCTGCTTGTTGATCACTGTTGCTATAAGACCTGCATCTTGTTTGGTCTCTGAGAGGTGATTATTTCCAAGCTATATGAAGGTTTTTTTTGTTTTTTGTTTTTTGCCAATTTTGTCAAAGTAGAACTGCCAAATTATGTGGCTTGATATCCAGTAATTTATGTTTTCCCTTGAGCTACAATTGTTTTCAATTGTCTAGTCATTCATTCTTTTACTTATTCATTCAACAAATACTTATCAATTCCAGGAAATGGCCTAGGTCCTAGGAATACAAAGATAGTCCCTGTTTTCGGAAGCCTTTGGTCTAGTAAAGAATGACAGATGCTTTGTAAATGAATTTTATAGTGTTACAAGTGCTGAGTTAGAAGACTTAATGGAGTATGTTCTGGGACCAATAGCTTTGAAATCTATATTTTTACTCTTGAATCAAGGTAAGAAAGGTCACATGGGTCAGAGCTATAGCATATGAAACTCAATATTCCATATGTATCAAAGGTACCAACTTCTAACATTTTGATACCTATTAGAATAAATAACTCCAAAATTGTTTTTATACTTAGAATCTGAAGGAGTTTCCTGTTCCAAAATGGTGGCGTAGAGGCAAGCTGGCTTCTCTCCCCCTAGCGAAAAGAGAGAAACAAATATACAGCACTGAGGTGGTCACCAGCAATAATGCAGATCTCCAGCATGAGGATGAGTCCATTCCTGAGGTCACAGAGAAGTGGAAACACTCTGAACAGATGGTAGGAGAATAGAACTTCCACATCTGTAATACCCTTCTCCCCATTCTGCCAGGCACCCACTGTTTGGAAAATCTCTCTCAACTTATGGTTTCTACACTGGAAAAAAGTAAAATTGAGGTAGTCAAACAGATTCTCCACCTTCTTGGGTTCCCTAGCCAGAAACCTGTCCTTGCCTTAACCCATGGGTAGTATCACAACTTCCTGAAGGCAGAAATATCCCTGAAGACAGGTGTATCCCTGAAATATCCCTGAAACAGAGGAGGTGGGACTCTGCTCTGTAACTCAGCCAAAGGAGACATAAGAGTGGCTGTAGGAAGTATGTCCCCCAGGTCTCCTGGGCATGAACCCCTAGACAGCCTTCCCTCACTGCCAGGATAATCCCTTTGGGACCTCCCCTATTTGGGACAGGTAGTGCTCTGACCATTTACTAGAGCCAAGGCAAACCTGGGTTTAAGGTGCCACCTAGAGCCAAAAAGGAGGCAGTGATCTAGCGTTAAAGATTCGGCCAGGTACAGTGGTTCATGCCTGTAATCCCAACACTTTGAGAGGCCGAGGCAGGTGGATCACCTGAGGTCAGGAGTTTAAGGCCAGCCTGGCCAACATAGTGAAACCCCGTCTCTACTGAAAATACAAAAAAATTAGCTGGGCGTGGTGGTGTGTGCCTGTAATCCCAGTTACTCAGGAGGATGAGGCAGGAGAATCACTTGAACCTGGGAGGCAGAGGTTACAGTGAGCTGAGATTGAGCCACTGCACTCCAGCCTGGGTGACAGAGTGAGACTCCATCTCAAAAAAATAAAAATGAATAAATACAGGGCATGGTGGCTTATGCCTGTAATCCCAGGACTTTGGGAGGCTGAGGTGGGCAGATCACATGGTCAGGAGTTCGAGACCAGCCTGGCCAATGTGGTGAAACCCCATCTCTATTAAAAATACAAAAATTAGCTGTGCATGGTGGTGCATGCCTGTAGTCCCAGCTACTTGGGAGACTGAAGCAGAAGAATTGCTTGAACCCAGGAGGTGGAGGTTGCAGTGAGCCAAGATCATGCCACTGTGCTCCAGCCTGGGTGCTAGAGCAAGACTCCATCTCTAAATAAATAAATTAATTTAAAAAGTCACCAAGTAGCTGAATGGCTAAAGAAACAAGACCCAACTATATGCTGCCCTCAAGAAACCCATCTCACCTATAAAGACATATGGAGACTGAAAATGAGAGTGGAAAAAGATATTCCATGCAACTGGAAACCAAAGAAGAGGGGGAATATAGCTATATATATATTTTTTATTGCATTTTAGGTTTTGGGGTACATGTGAAGAACATACAATATTGGTGCATAGGTACACACGTGGCAGTGTAATTTGTTGCCTTCCTCCCCTTCACCTATATCTGCCATTTCTCCCCATGCTATCTCCCCCCAACTCCCCACCCCCCACTGTCCCTCCCCTATTTCCCCCCAACATACCCCAGCGTA
>CAUYQU010003875.1:0-12306 GCA_963574635.1 Cheracebus regulus
AGTCGACATTCAGGAGCCAGTTGTTCATTTTCCATGAAGTTGTGCGGTATGAGTTAGTTTCTTAATCCTGAGTTCTAATTTGATTGCACTGTGGTCTGAGAGACTGTCTGTTATGATTTCTGTTCTTTTGCATTTGCTGAGGAGTGATTTACTTCCAATTATGTTGTCAATTTTAGAGTGGGTGTGATGTGGTGCTGAGAAGAATGTATATTCTGAGGATCTGGGGTGGAGAGTTCTGTAAATGTCTATTAGGTTTGCTTGGTCCAGATCTGAGTTCAAGTCCTGGATATTCTTGTTAATTTTCTGTCTCGTTGATCTGTCTAATATTGATAGTGGAGTGTTAAAGTCTCCCACTATTACTGTGTGGGAGTCTAAGTCTCTTTGAAAGTCTTTAAGAACTTGCTTTATGTATCTGGATGCTCCTCTATTGGGTGCATATATATTTAGGATCGTTAGCTCTTCTTGTTGAATCGATCCTTTTACCAATACGTAATGTCCTTCTTTGTCTCTTTTGATCTATGTTGGTTTAAAGTCTATTTTATCAGAGACTAGGATTGCAACCCCTGCTTTTTTTTTTTTTTTTTTGCTCTCCATTTGCTTGGCAAATCTTCCTCCCTTCATTTATTTTGAGCCTATGTGTGTCCTTGCATGTGAGATGGGTGTCCTAGATACAGCACTCCAATGGGTTTTGGCTTTTTATCCAATTTGCCAGTCCATATATTTTGATTGGAGCATTTAGCCCATTTACATTTAAGATTAATATTGTTATGTGTGAATTTGATCCTGCCATTTTGATATTAGCTAGTTACTTTGCCCATTTGGTTGACACAATTTCTTAATTGTGTCAATACTTTTTCCCATTTGGTATGTTTTTGGAATGGCTGGTACTGGTTGTTCCTTTCTATATTTAGTGCTTCTTTCAGGAGATCTTGTAAGGCAGCGCTGGTGGTGACAAAATCTCTCAGCAATTGCTTGTTCATAGAAGATTTTATTTCTCCTTCACTCATGAAGCTTAGTTTGGCTGGATATGAAATTCTAGGTTGAAAGTTCTTTTCTTTAAGGGTGTTGAATATTGGCCCCCACTCTCTTCTGGCTTGTAGGGTTTTTGCCAGGAGGTTCACTGTGAGTCTGATGGGCTTCCCTTTGTGGGTAACCCGACCCTTCTCTCTGGCTGCCCTTAGCATTTTTTCCTTCATTTCAACCCTGGTGAATCTGATAATTACGTGTCTTGGGGTTGCTCTTCTTGAGGAATATCTTTGTGGTGTTCTCTGTATTTCCTGGACTTGAATATTGGCCTGCCTTGCTAGGTTGGGGTAGTTCTCCTGGATAATATCCGGAAGAGTGTTTTCCAGGTTGGATTCATTCTCTCCGTCACATTCAGGTACACCTGTCAAACGTAGATTAGGTCTTTTCACATAATCCCATATTTCTTGGAGGCTCTGTTCATTTCTTTTCACTCTTTTTTCTCTAATCTTGCCTTCTCATTTTATTTCATTGAGTTAATCTTCAATTCCTGATATTCTTTCTTCTGCTTGGTTGATTTGGCTATTGAAACTTGTGTATAAAAGAAAAAGAAAAAAAGCAACCAAAAATAAATAAATAAAAAGAAAAAGGAAAAAAAGGTAAAAAAGAAAAAACAAAAACAAAAGAAAAGAAACTTGTGTATGCTTCACGAAGTTCTCGTGTTGTTTTTCAGCTCCATTAAGTCATTTATGTTCTTCTCTAAGCTGTTTATTCTTGTTAGCATTTCATCAAACCTTTTTTCAAGCTTCTTAGTTTCTTTGTATTGGGTTAGAACATGTTCTTTTGGCTCAGAGAAGTTTGTTATTATCCACCTTCTCAAGCCTGTTTCTGTCAATTCATCAGACTCATTCTCCATTCAGCTTTGTTCCCTTGCTGGTGAGGAGTTGTGATCCCCTGGAGAAGGAGAGGCGTTCTGGTTTTGGGTGTTTTCTTCCTTTTTGTGCTGGTTTCTTCCCATCTTTGTGGATTTATCTACCTGTGATCTTTGTAGTTGGTGACTTTCGGATGGGGTCTCTGAGTGGACCTCCTTTTTGTTGATGATGAAATTATTTCTTTCTATTTTTTAGTTTTCCTTCTAACAGTCAGGCCCCTCTGCTGTAGAACAGCTGGAGGTCCACTCTAGATCCTGCTTACCTGGGGATCACCTGTGGCAGCTGCAGAACAGTAAGGGTTGCTGCCAATTTCCTCTTCTGTTATCTTCATCCCAGAAGGACACCTGCCATATGTCAGCCTGAGCTCTCCTTTATGAGATGACTCTTTGGATATGCAGGGGTTAGGGAGCTGCTTGAGGAGACAGTCTGTCCCTTATGCAGTTCAAGTGCTGAGCTGTGAGCTCCATTGTTCTGTTCAGAGGTGTTGGGCAGGTATGTTTAAGTCTGCTGCAGTGGAACTCATAACTGCCTTTTTCCCCAGGTGCTCCATCCCGGGAAGGTGGGGCTTTATTTATAAGTTCCTGTCATTCTGCTGCCTTTTGTCAGAGCTGCCCTGCCCAGCAAGGAGGTAGCCTAGTCACAGTCTGCCAGCAGAGGCATTGCTGAGCTGCTGTGGGCTCTGCTCAG
This sequence comes from Cheracebus regulus, assembly GCA_963574635.1. Taxonomy (NCBI): domain Eukaryota; kingdom Metazoa; phylum Chordata; class Mammalia; order Primates; family Pitheciidae; genus Cheracebus; species Cheracebus regulus. The sequence continues at coordinate 2,583 of CAUYQU010003875.1, forward strand.
CTGCTATGTGAACTTCCTTGCAGTTTTGTTTCTAGGGGTATAGTTAGAACTGCTTTGGTAATTGCAGTTTGCCACAGTAACAGTGGACACCCTTGGTAGTGGTGGACTGCCTCAGAAATGGTGGATGCCCACCCCCCAGTAGAGCTGGACTGACCCGGGTCCAGCTGCACTTGCTGCAAAACTCTCAATCCAGAGCATTTCAGATTGCTGGTCTTTGTGGGGGCGGGACCTGCCGAGCCAGATCACCTGGCTCCCTGTTTCAGCCCCCATTTTTTCAGTTGAATGGGTGGCTCTGTCTCCAGGCATTCCAGGCACCAGTTGAAAGGGCTGCCCAAATTTGTGTGAGTTTTTGTGCGGAGACCCACTGCGCTGGCTGAAACAGCCATGCTGGAAACTCGTGGCACTTTTCAGCCTGGGAATCTTCTGGTCTGTGGGCAGCAATAACTCGTTTGGAAATGCAGTGTTCACTCACCCTCTGCATTGTTCTCACTGGGAATTGCACTCCAGAGCTGTTCCTATTTGGCCATCTTGGATCTGCCCCCTTTATTTATTTATTTTAAGACAAGTTATTGCTCTATCCCTCAGGCTAGAGTGCAGTGGCATGATCATGGCTCACTATAGCCTCTACATCCTCAGACTCAAGCAATCCTCCCACCTCAGCCACCAAGTAGCTGGGACCACTGGTGCATGACCACACACCTAATTTTGTTTATATGTTTTTGTAAGGACAGGCTTTTGCCATGTTGCTCAGGCTGGTCTTGAACTCCTGGACTCTAGCAATCCACCCACCTCAGCCTCCCAATGTGCTGGGATTATAGGTGTGGGCCACCACGCCCAGCCTGGACATGCATTTTAAAACCAGAAATTATCTATGGCTTCATCTTATTTTCCCTAATTTATTTTCCCTTTGCCTTAATTTTTACTAAACTGTCTTTCTTGTGTTGTATGTGTATTTTGAAATGTCTCATAAATATTAGCATTTATAAAATTAATGCTTATAGTTTTTTTTAAATCACTCGGGTAGTCCTTAAATCAGAAGAGCTTGTATCTGAAAGACTTGCTTATACATTGTTCAACAGAAACTTATACATGCATTGTTTTCATACAAGAAACATCATAAAGAGTATTTAGGTTTGTGCCAACCCATTAACATCAATCTAACAATGTAACAGCAGTACTCATTCCAATATAGAGCCACCATTTATATTTCTGTTTCTCTGCAAAATGTGATCAGTGGTGTTCACAATGCCATTTTCTCCTGCCTCCATCCTGGATGAGTTCCCAAGACCCCCACCTGTGGTTCTTACTCCTCTTACTCCCCACATGAGCTCCTGCTGTGAGGGTGGTGCTCACACTATGTTAAGGAAGGCACTCTGGCAGGTGGAAGGATGGGAGTAGGAGAAACAGTGGCTTCCAGAGAGTCTGAGGCTCTGATTGGAAGTGGGGAGAAGAGGCAGGAACTTCCTTGCATTCAGTTAGTGCATATCAGTGTGGTTTTGCGGATTGTTAAAATATTGACATTTTCCCACTCTGGTTGGAAAATAGCCACTGTCCTGAGCCCCTGACTGCTCACCCACCCCAGTTGCTCCTGGGCACCCTCTCCCCACAGTGCCACATCTAAAGGGGTAGTTCCTAATGCAGCAGGGGGCAGGCAGCTCCTGCTTGGGCACCTCAGCCAGCCTCCAGTTAAACCGGTCAGTCCTGGAGGTGACTGCCTGCTGAATGAGAGAGATCACAGTGCAGAGGAGTGGGAGAGCCCACAGGTCTTTGGCTGTTTTGGAAATAGTTGGAAGAAGCTCCACGGGAAGACAGGAACAGGTGATGATAAGCCACCAGCAATGGCTTCGGGGCTCATTTGTTAGTCATTCAGGAATGTTGTAAATTTGCACCCTATACTCAGTACAGAAAAGCCTTTTTACTTTCCCGCAATTATTCTAGTATCCCTCCAAAATCTTACTCTCTGAATAAGAGGCGAAGACTACATTTTGTCACATCTGGTCAATTCAAACCTATTTAACAACAAAGAGAAAATGTTTCTCAGGTAACGTAGTCTCTTCCAAGATGAAATTGCCTCTTTTGGATTTTTAATTCATTTCCCTTTCTTCCCCAAGATGGCGTATGAGATAACACGTGTCCTGGTGATAGGAAAGTGGCGCATGGGGTGTCAGATAGTGTACTATCTGACTATCAGTCCCATGTACTGCCCTTTGGGTCTCCTGATGCGGCTGCCTCAGGCTGCAGGCTCTGGCTTCAGATGCAGACATTGTCATGGTCTGCTTGCCAGGAAGTCCTCCAGGCTGACTCAGCATCATGTTGTCCCCTGCTGTGACAGGGACACAATAGTGCTCTGAGGTCTGTCTGGTCCTGATACCGGTTCATCCCCTGGCTTGTGTGGTCCTCGCTGTAGCCTTGGGCACAGTTATTTGTACCCTGGCCTTGGTGACCCACCCTTGCAAGTTTCCCAGAAACAGCCTCTCTTAATATTGCCCAAAGGCATGCAGGCATTTCTAGGTCCCTTCACACCACTCAGAGTCACTTAAGAAAGCTAACTCAGTCTCTCTCTGTCTGGCCTTGGCAACCGTAGGCCGTGCCAGGGCACACTGCTGAGAGGTTTTCTTCTGGGAAATCACACAAAACGGGGCAAGTGCCCTTCTGCACTTAACTTTTCCCTCCACTCATCTAACACAGCTCCCCTCTTCTGGACTCCAGAGTACCCTTGAATATCTCTGGATTCAAAGAATAGCCTACCTTTCTCCTGACTTGCCAAGACTGCTTTATATACAGCTGTGGTCCTGTCTTCTAGTCCTGGCTCTTGGTATGTAAACCAGTGGAGATGATCTGAAATTGTTACCCATTCACTTTCCACAAGGTTTAATTTTGAAGACAAATGTCTCAACTAAGTAGGTGAAAAAAACCAATATGAGACCCAAAGCCAGGCCAGCTCCGCCTCTTCGATGACAGGAATTCTCACCTTCTCCCTCCATGGGGAATGACCTCATGCTCCACCTGTGAGTCATCTGAAGCAGCAGCTGCCTTTGTATCTTCACATCTTTAATTGGAAAAATGTAAAGTTAGTAAGCACATTTTGTTATGACTTAACCATTACTAACTTCTCTAAATATTGTCAAGATATACTGAAAAGTAAAGATTGATTTAGAACTATTTTATATCATCATTTGTTTTGTACGAGCACACTTCTGACCCACAACATACTTGAAATGATGTTCTCCTATACTGTGGAGTGCTTTTTTCCCCTAAGAGATAAACATGTAAATATACAAATGGAACATAATCAGATTCATTGCAAAGAAATTTTTTTCATGCAAACAAAACACTTCCAAAGAAAGAATAGGAAACAGTTCCTCTTCATCTGTACTTCTCTTTCTTTGCCCAGAAGTAGATGGTGCTTATTTCACAATCTAAGGAAACTGTGAAAAATTGATATCTACCTCAATGAGATTGTGGTTCACTTTTTAAAAATATAGTAGCATTAAATAAATTATTCTGATATTGTTATATGTGTTTTGTAATGCTTCTAACAATTAACAAAAGACTGAATTTGATATGTCTTGTGCGAATGAAAGTGTTTGCTTAGGGGAATAATTGACATAGAAATAAGAAACGGCTTATATGAAATTGCATATAATCATCTCAAAGAAGTATAGTGTTGTTATAATGGCAAGTCCATTGAATCAGCTCTTTCTCATATAGATTATACAAATGAAGAACAATTTGGAAATGGTAAAGTAAGAAAGACAGTCGACATAGAGGTCTTCTTATCATTTTCCTTAATTGCCTTAATTTAAAATGGTCTCTATGTTAAACCCCCCATATTAAAAAAATGGTCACACTTTCATAATATTCCCTTTAAAAAATTGCTAAAATTTACAAAGCCACAGGCCCTGAGTAACAAAAATAAGACTTAAAAAATTTTCTTCATGGTAAAATGCTTTTAAAAATCATTTAATTTTAAATATGACCATAAAATGTAGAGCACAATGAGCTCTGTATGCTGAAGACATAGTTCTTGTTTCTAGTTTATAATCTATGCCTTTTTTGTGTGTGCAAAGGACCCTTGTTTCTGCTATGTGATTCCCCTGTTCTTCCTTCTTCACTACTAAGATTGCATAAAAACTAAGCATGCAAAATAACTGACAAGGTATGAAAAAAGAAAGTTGGCTGGGAAAAAGGAAGAAATGACATTTCATTCTCAAATGGGCAAATTTTAATTTAAAAGGATCAGCAAAACAATTGCACTTGTAAACTGCTGTTGTTGGTATTATTTTCTTTAGCATCAAGATCACAAAACAAAAACTTCTCTGGGGAATGTGAATCTAGGCTTCTGGAATTCAACTTCTGGGATTCAATGCATTTTTATTATGTGGATATTAATTGTAATGGAATTTGTTTCCAAAAATGATTTGCATTTCTCCAAATAAAAACATTCTCCACAAAGCATGATTATAGAAAATAGGAACTACAATTACTATGCTCTATGGTTCAATAAAATGTTGAGCTCTTTTGCTGAGTGTCATGATTCATGGGTAACATATTTTCATCGTCATTAGAACACTTGGAAAATCAGGCTAGAATTACCTCATTGACTGCCATTAGCCAAAGCTCCAGGATTCAATGCCAAAAATAAATCCTTGTAATAATAGACTTCAACAGTTGTACAAAGCAGGCTTTTATACACTGGTTTCTGGAAACTAAATATTACTTGCTGTAACAAAGGACCTATCGGGCTTAGATATTTAGCCTAGACTAGTTATATAGACAGATTTCCTTTTAATAATACGACAATGTTTACAGAAGTAGTATAATGACATTACCGATAATGTTTTTTCTCTGTTTAAATTCTTTTTTTTTTTTTTGGCAAAGAGACTCTACTTTTATAAATATGATCCTATTCACACCCGACATACCTAGATATTTTATAAAGCAGCAACAGCATTTGATCAAATCCTGAAAAGATACAATAATTGCATTTCATACACTGTGGATCATTGACCGAATCTGAAGCGATCCCTTGGATCTCTTTGACTCTTGATGTGAGCAGTTACCTTTTTCAAAGCAATATCAGATGTCATTCTTTTATAACTAAGTAGTGAATCACTTTTATGAGTGTCGCATGGCATGAAATATCTTTTTTTTCTTTTTGAGATGGAGTCTCGCTCTGTCACCCAGACTGAAGTTCAGCGGCGTGATCTTGGCTCACTGCAATCTCTGCCTCCCAGATTCAAGGGATTCTCCTGATTCAGTCACCCAAGTAGCTGAGATTACAGTCATGCACCACCACACTCAGCTAATTTTTGTATTTTTAGTAGAGGCGGGGTTTCTCCATATTGGACAGACTGGTCTTGAACTCCTGACTCAGGTGATCAGCACACCCTAGCCTCCCAAAGTGCTGGGATCATAGGCATGAACCAGTGTGCCCAGCCATCTTTTGTGTTTTTTTTAAGTTGTGATAAGTATATATAACATAAAATTTACCATCTTAATCATTTTTAAGTGTGCAGTTCAGTAGTAAACGCATTCACACTGTTACGCAGCAGATATTCAGGACTCTTCTGTTTTGCAAAACTGAAACTCTATGCCCATTGAACAACTCTCCTTTCTTTTGCTCCACCAGTCCCTGGCAACCACTATTTTAATTTCTATAAGCTCTATAAATTTAACCACCATAGGTACCTCTTATAAGTGAATCATACAATATTTGTCCTTTTGTGACTGGCTGGTTTCAGTTAGCATAATGTCATCAAGGTTCATCCATGCAGTACCATGTGTCAAAATTCCTTTCCTTTTTAAGGCCAAATAAATTCTACTGTGTGTATATACCACATTTTACCCATTCATTCATCCACAGATGGACTTTTGTGTTGCTTCCACCTGTTGACTATTGTGAAAAACGCTACTAGGTTTCTGGAATTAAACTTCTGGAATTGAGTGCATTTTTTTATGTGGATATTAATTGTAATGGAATTTGTTTCCAAAAGTGATTTGCATTTCTCCAAATAAAAACATTCCCCACAAAGCATGATTATGGAAAATGGGAACTGCAATTACCATGCTCTATGGTTCAATAAAATGTTGAGCTCTTTTGCTGAGTGTCATTATGATTCATGGGTAACATATTTTCATCCTCATTAGAACATGAGACATGAGTGCATAGATATCTCTTTAAGATCCTGCTTTTAATCCTTTTGAGTATATACTCAAGCAGAATTTCTGGATCATTTTTAAAGTTTTAATTTTTAAAAATTAAATTTTTTCATTTTTGAGGAACTGCCATACTGTTTTCTGCAGGAACTGCACTGTTTGATAGTCCCACCCTCAATGCACAAGGGTTCCAATTTCTCCACGTCATCGCCAAGACTTGTTCTTTTCTGTTGCTGTTCTTAATGACAGCTATAGTGCTGTGTTTCAGAGGGTATCTCGTTTTGGTTTTGACTTACACTTCCGCAGTGATTAGTGATGCAGAGCATCGTTTCACCTGCTCATTGGCCGTTTGTATTTCTTCTTTGGAGAAGTATCTTCCAAGTCTTTTGCCCGTTTTAAAATCAGGTTGCATCACTGGCAAAGTCTGAGTCCTGTCCTCTAGCTCTCCTCCTGGGCAGCATAAGCTTCACCCCTTGCTCCTCCTTCTCCACCAACCACAGGTCTCTGGGCTCCATCCAGCTGCTCCGCTACGGTCCCCAACCAATCGGCAGTGGCCAGCGTCTGTGCAGGCACCAGGGCTGTGGTTCCTGGATCTTTGTGTCCTGCTCTACCAGCTTCCAGGGAGACTTGGGGTCCAGGGGCCTGGCCACAGTGATGGTCGGGGGTCTGGTGGGAATGGGGGCATCCAGAATGAGAAAGAGACCATGCAAAGCATTAATGACTGCCTGACCTCCTACCTGGACAGAGCGAGGAGTGTGAAGACTAAGAATCGGAGGCTGGAGAGCAAAATCCGGGAGCACCTAGAGAGTAAGGGACCCCAGGTCAGAGGCTGGTTGCATTACTTCAAGACCATTGAGGACCTGAGAGCTCAGATCTTTGCAAATATTGTGGACAATTTCCAGATCGTTCTGCAGATCGACAATGCCCATCTTGCTGCGGATGACCTTAGAGCCAGGTGTGAGACAGAGCTAGCCAGGCAGCAGTCTGTGGAAAGCAACATCCATGGGCTCTGCAAGGTCACTGATGACACCAATGTCACTCAGCTGCAGCTGGAGACAGAGATTGAGGCTTTCAAGGAGAAGCTGCTCCTCATAAAGAAGAACCATGAGGAGGAAGTAAAAAGCCTATAAGCCCAGATTGTCAGCTCTGGGTTGACTGTGGAATTAGATGCCCCCAAATCTCAGGACCTCAGCAAGATCATGACAGACAACTGGGCCCAATACGACAAGCTGTCTCAAAAGAACCGAGAGGAACTAGACAAGTACTGGTCCCAGCAGACTGAGGAGAGCACCACAGTAGTCACCATGCACTCCACAAAGATCAAAGCTGCTGAGATGACATTCACGGAGCTGAGACATACAGTCCAGTCCTTGGAGATCAACCTGGGCTCAACGAGAAATCTGAAGGCCAGCTTGGAGAACAGCCTAAGGGCCTGAGGGAGGGACAGGCCTGCTGAGCCATGCAGGTGGAGCAGCTGGACAGGATCCTGTTGCACCTGGAAGTGGTCCAGCTGTAACCCAGGCGGAGGGACAGTGCCAGGCCCAGGAGTACAAGGCCCTGCTGAACATCAAGGTCAAACTGGAGGCTGAGATCACCACATACTGCAGCCTGCTTGATGACGGGGAGGACTTCAATCTTGGTGATGTTCTGGACAACAGCAATTCCATGCAAACCATCTAAAAGACCACCACCCACAGGATAGTGGATGGCAAAGTGGTGGCTAAGACCAACGACACCAAAGTTCTGAGACATTAAGCCAGCAGAAGCAGGGAACCCTTTTGGCAGCAAGAGGCCAATAAAAAGTTCAGAGGTCAAAAAATAAAATAAAATAAAGTTGCTTGCTCTTCTGTGGTTGCTGAATTGCAGAAGTTCTTTGTATATTCTGGATATTAACCACTTATCAGATATATGATTTGCAAACATTTTTTCTCATTCTATAGGCAGGATTGAAGCCTGGGCAAAAGAGTGAGATCTTGTATAAAAAAAAATAGCCGGGCATGTTGGCACATGCCTGTGGTCCCAGTTACTCAGGAGGTTGAGGTGGAAGATTGCCTAGGCCTGGGAGGTCAAGGCTGCAGTGGTGCCATGATGGCACCACTGCATTCCAGCCCAGGCAACAGAGCGAGACTCTGTCTCACAAAAAAAAAGTTTAGTCTTCATCAAGACCAGAAAGAGTCCAAGTTTATCTTCAAGAAACTGAAAGCTACTTGAAATCATCAATCATTGAGGCTTTTTCTAAGCTGGTTGCTTATACCTTTGAGGGATGACTTAGGATCTATATTACTCAAGTTGGCAAAACTGAATGTGAGTTAGCTGCAAAACATTCTGCATCAGTCATCATTGCTAGATTTATTTCTGTGTCCACGTAGAAAATGGTTCAATGCTCAAGGAGCTCCATTAAGATCAAGGAGATATGAGTCATCATCTTTAGCCATGAAAACATTTTCAGTGCCCTTCATTACTTTGAGTCGATCCAGATTTCTATGTGGTATCACTTTATTTTTCTTGAAGGAATTTCTTTAATATTTCATGTAATGCAGGTTCTGCTTGTGGGGAATTCTTTCAGATTTTATCTGGAAAAATATCCATTTTTCCTTTACATTTGAAAGATATTTTCACGTGGTGTGGAAGTCTAAATTGACAGGATTTCCCCCCCAGTACTTTAAAGGTATTGTTTGGCCGGGTATAGGGGCTCATGCCTGTTATGCCAGCATTTTGGGAGGCTGAGACAGGAGGGTCACTTGATCTCAAGGGTTCAAGACCAGCCTAGGCAATATAGCAAGACCCTATGTCTTAAAAGACATTAGCTTAACCTGATGGTGTGTGCTTATGGTCTTCACTACCTGGGAGGCTGAAGTGGGAAGATCACTTGAGCCCAAAGCATCAAGGCTTCAGTGAACCATGACTGCACAGTTGTACTCCAGCCCAGGCAACAGGTTGAGTCCCTGTCTCACAAATTTTAAAAAATAAAACAAAATAAAGGTATTATTCCACTGTCTCTTGCTTGCATTGTTTCTAGCAAGAAGTTTGCTGTCATTCTTCTCTTTGGTCCACTGTATAAAATGTGTCCTTTTATTCCTCTAGCTGCTTTTAAGATTGTTTTATTGGAGAGAGATCAAAGATGGCTGATTAGCAACAGCTCAGGAACGTAGCTCCCAGTGAAAGCACAGAGAATGAGTGGATGCCGCACTTTCCGACGAATTTTTGTTGCCTACAGACTCGGAGATTCCTGGCAGAGGAGCCACACGGGTCGCCAGTGCGACTCTTTTGGCCGGCGCGGCTGTTTTGCTGGCGCCCCAGCACGGGGCTTCTTGGTGCGGAGTATACGGGATGGACGGGCTCAGCTGGTCCCATCCCCACAAGGAAAACAGCAATTGGAAGCGCTGAGGACTGAGAGTTTCACAGCAAGCACAGCAAACCCGGGAAGGTCCGGCTCTGTGGGGAACGGGCGTCTGCCAAAGGAAAACTAAGAAACAAAAAAACTTCATCACCAGGCGGAGAGAGATCCAAGATGGCCACGTAGCAGCAGCTCAGGATTATAGCTCCCAGTGAAAGCGCAGAGAGC
>CAUYQU010003876.1:0-16347 GCA_963574635.1 Cheracebus regulus
CTCCTCCAACAGACCCCGGTGTGTGATGCTCCCCTCCCTGTGTCCATGTGTTCTCATCATTTAACACCTGCCTATGAGTGAGAACATGTGGTGTTTGGTTTTCTGTTCTTGTGTCAGTTTGCTGAGAATGATGGTTTCCAGATTTATCCATGTCCTTACAAAGAACACGAACTCATCATTTTTTATGGCTGCATAGTATTCCATGGTGTACATGTGTCACATTTTCCTTGTCCAGTCTATCATCGGTGAGCATTTGGGTTGCTTCCAGGTCTTTGCTATTGTAAACAGTACTGCAATGAATATACATGTGCAAGTGTCTTTATGATAGGATGATTTTTAAACCTTTGGGTATATACCCAGTCATGGGACTGCTGGGTCTAATGGAATTATTATTTCTAGGTCCTTGAGGAATCGCCACACTGTCTTCCACAATGGTTGAACTAATTAACACTTCCACCGACAATATAAATGTGTTCCTATTTTTTCACATCCTCTCCAGCATCTGTTGTCTCCAGATTTTTTAATGATCACCATTCTAGCTGGCATAAGATGGTATCTCAATGTGGTTTTGATTTGCCTTTCTCTAAATGACCAGTGATGATGAGCATTTTTTCATATGTTTGTTGGCCTCATATATGTCTTCTTTTGAAAAGTGTCTGTTCCTATCCTTCATCCACTTTTGAATGGGTTTGTCTGTTTGTTTTTTGGAGACAGAGTCTTGCACTGTCTCCAGGTGCCAGGCTGGAGTGCAGTGGTGCCATCTCAGCTCACTGCAGTCTCTGCCTCCTGGGTTCAAGCAGTTCTCCTGCCTCAGCCTCCCAAGTAGCTGGGACTACAGGCGTGTGCCACCATGCCCAGCTAATTTTTGTATTTTTTTTAGTAGAGATGGGGTTTCACCTTGTTGGCCAGGATGGTCTTGATCTTTTGACCTCGTGATCCACCTGCCTTGGCCTCTCAAAGTGCTGGGATTACAGGCACGAGCCCCGTGCCAGGCCACTGTTTGTTTTTTTTCTTGTCAATCTGTTTTAGTTCTTTGTAGATTCTGGATATTAGCCCTTTGTCAGATGGGTAGATTGCAATTTTTTTCCCCATTCTATTGGTCGCTAGTTCACTCTAATGATTATTTTGCTGTGCAGATGCTCTGGAGTTTAATTAGATCCCATTAGTCTATTTTGGCTTTTGTTGCCAATGCTTTTGGTGTTTTAGTCATGAAGTCCTTGCCTATGTCTGTGTCCTGAATGGTTTTGCCTAGGTTCTCTTCTAGGGTTTTTATGGTGTTAGGTCTTATGTTTAAATCTTGAATTTATCTGGAGTTAATTTTAGTGTAATGTGTCAGGAAGGGGTTCAGTTTCTATTTTCTGCACATGGCTAGCCAGTTTCCCCAACACCTTTTATTAAATAGGGAATCATTTCCCCATTGCTTGTTTTTGTCAGGTTTGTCAAAGATCCGATAGTTGTAGATGTGTGGCATTGCCTCCGAGGCCTCTGTTCTGTTCCATTGATCTATATCTCTGTTTTGGTACCAGTACCATGCTGTTTTCATTACTATAGCCTTGTAGTATAGTTTGAAATCAGGTAGCATGTTGCCTCCAGCTTTGTTCTTTTTGCTTAGGATTGTCTTGGCTATGTCAGCTCTCTTTTGGTTCCAGATGAAGTTTAAGGTGGTTTTTTTCCAGGTTTGTGAAGAGGGTCATAGGTAGCTTGATGGGGATAGCATTGAATCTATAAATTACTTTGGGCAGTATGTCCATTTTCACAATATTGATTCTTCTTAACCATGAACATGAAATGATTTTCCATCTGTTTGTGTCCTCTCTTATTTCCTTGAGCAGTGGTTTGTAGTTCTTGAAGAAGTCTTTTACATCCTTTGTTAGTTGTATTCCTAGGTATTTTATTCTTTTTGTAGTAATTGAGAATATGAGTTCTCTGATGATTTGGCTCTCTGTTAGTCTATTATTGGTGTATAGGAATGCTTCTGATTTCTGCACATTGATTTTGTATCCAGAGACTTTGCTAAAGTTGCTTATCAGTTTCAGGAGATTTTGGGCTGAGACAATGGGATCTTCTAAATATACAATCATGTTATCTGCAAATAGAGACAGTTTGTCTTCCTCCCTTCCTAATTGAATATGCTTTATTTCTTTTCCTTGCTGGTTGCTCTGGCTAGAACTTCCAATACTATATTGAATGGGAGTAGTGAGAGAAGGCATCCTTGTATAGTGCCAGATTTCAAAGGGAATGCTTCCAGTTTTTGCCCATTCAGTATGATATTGGCAGTGGGTTTGTTGTAAATAGCTATTATTATTTTCAGATAGGTTCCATCAATACCTAGTTTATTGAGAGTTTTTAGCATAAAGGGCTGTTGAATTTTGTCAAAGGCCTTCTCTGCATCTATTGAGATAATCACGTATTTTTTGCTATTGTTTCTGTTTATGTGGTGGATTATGTTTATAGATTTGCTTATGTTGAACCAGCCTTTCATCCCTGGGATGAAGCTTACTTGATTATGATGTATAAGCTTTTTGATGTGCTGTTGTAATCCGATTGCCAGAATTTATTAAAGATTTTTGCATCTATGTTTATCATGGATATTGGCCTGAAGTTTTCATTTCTTGTTGAATCTCTTCTGGGTTTTGGTATCAGGATGATGTTGGTCTCATAAAATGTTTTGGGAAGGATTCCCTCTTTTTGTATTGTTTGGAATAGTTTCAGAAGGAATGGTACCAGCTCCTCTTTGTATGTCTTGTAGAATTAGGCTGTGAACCCATCTGGTCCTGAGCTTTTTTTGGTTGGTAGGCTATTAATTGCTGCCTCAAATTCAGCCCTTTTTATTTATCTATTCAGGGTTTTGACTTCTTCCTGGTTTAGGCTTGGGAAGATGCAAGTGTCCAGGAATTTATCTATTTTTTCCAGGTTTACTGGTTTATGTGCATAGAGTTGTTTTTAGTAATCTGTGATAGTAGTTTGTATTTCTGTGGAATCGGTGATGATATCCCCTTTCTAATTTTTTATTGCATCTAATTGATTCTTCTTTTTTATTAATCTGGCTAGTGGTCTATTTTGTTGATTGTTTAAAAAAAAACAGCTCCTGAATTTATTGAGATTTTGTAGGTTTTTTGGTGTGTGTAACTCCTTCATTTGTGCCCTGATCTTAGTTATTGCTTGTCTTCTGGTAGCTTTTGAATTTTTTTGATCTTGCTCTTTCAATTTTGATGATAGGGTGTCAATTTTAGACCTTTGCTGGCTTCTCATGTGGGCATTTATTGCTAGACATTGATGTAAATGTGTCCCAGAGATTCTTGTACATTGTATCTTCCTTCTTGTTGGTTGCAAAGGACATCTTTATTTCTGCCTTCATTTCGTTGTTTATCCAGTAGACATTCAGCAGCCAGTTGTTCAGTTTCCATGAAGTTGTGCAGTTCAGAGCTATTTTCTTAATACTGAGTTCTAATTTGATTCCACTGTTGTCTGAGAGACTGTTTGTTATGATTTCCATTCTATTGCATTTGCTAAGGAGTGATTTACTTCCAATTATGTGGTCGGTTTTAGAGTATGCCCAATGTGGTGCTGAGAATGTATATTCTGTGGATTTGGGGTGGAGAATTCTGTAGATGTCTATTAGGTCCTCTTGGTCCAGAACTGAGTTCAAGTCCTGAATATCCTTGTTAATTTTCTGTCTTGTTGATCTGTCTAATGTTGACAGTGGAATGTTAAAGTCTCCCAGTATTATTGTGTGGGAGTCTAAGTCTCTTTGTAGGCCATTAAGAATTTGCTTTATGTATCTGGATGCTCCTGTATTGGGTACATATATATTTAGGATCATTAGCATTTCTTGTTGCATTGATTCTTTTACTAATATGTAATGCCCTTCTTTGTCTCTTTTGCTCTTTGTTGGTTTAAAGTCTATTTTATCAGAGATGAGGATTGCAACTCCTGTTTTTTATTGCACTCCATTTGCTTGGTAAATCTTCCTCCATCCCTTTATTTTGAGCCTATGTGTCTCCTTGCACATGAGATGGGTTTCCTGAATACAGCATACCAATGGATCTTGCCTCTTTATCCAATTTGCCAGTCTATGTCTTTTGATTGGGGCATTTAGCACATTCACATTTAAGGTTAATATTGTTAGGTGTGAATTTGATCCTGCCATTTTGATACTAGCTGGTTGTTTTGCCTGTTAGTTGATGCAGTTTCTTCATTGTGTCAACTGTCTTTACCATTTGGTGTGTTTTTGGAGTGGCTGGTACTGGTTGTTCTTTTCCATGTTTAGTGCTTCTTTCAGGAGCTCTTATAAGGCAGGACTGGTGTTGATGAAATCTCTCAGCAATTGCTTGTCCATAAAGGATTTTACTTGCCCTTTGCTTATGAAACTTAGTTTGGCTGGATATGAAATTCTAGGCTGAAAGTTCTTTTCTTTAAGGATGTGAAATATGGCCCCCACTCTCTTCTGGCTCATAGTGTTTCTGCTGAGAGATCTGCTGTGCATCTGATGGGCATCCCTTTGTGGGTGATCCAACTTTTCCCTCTGGCTGCCTTTAGCATTTTTCTGTTATTTCAACTCTGGTGAATCTCACGATTATGTGCCTTGGGGTTGCTCTTCTTGAGAAATACCTTTGTGGTGTTCTCTGTATTTCCTGAATTTGAAAGTTGGCCTGCCTTGCTTGGTTTGGTTGGGGAAGTTCTCCTGGATAATATCCTGAGGAGTGCTTTCCAGCTGGATTTATTCTCCCCATCACATTCAGGTATACCTATCAAACTTAGATTAGTTATTTTCACATAACTCCATATTTCTTGGAGTCTTTGTTCTTTTCACTCTTTTTTCTCTAATCTTGCCTTCTTTTTTTATTTCATTGAGTTCATCTTCAATCTCTGATATCCTTTCTTCCGCTTGTTTGATTTGGTTATTGAAACTTGTGTATTCTTCATGAAGTTCTCATGTTTTGTTTTTCAGCTCCATCAAGTCATTTATATTCTTCTCTAAGCTGTTTATTCTTGTTAGCATTTCATCTAACCTTTTTTCAACGTTCTTAGTTTATTTGCATTGGGTTAGCACATTTTTTTTTTTTTTTTTTTTTTTCTCAGAGTTTAGTTACCCACCTTCTAAAATCTGTTTCTGTCAATTGATCAGACTCATTCTCCATCCAGCTTTGTTCCCTTGCTGGTGAGGAGTTGTGATCACTTGGAGGAGGAGAAAGGTTCTTGTTTTTGGTGTATTTATCCTTTTTGCACTGGTTTCTTCCCATCTTCATGAATTTATCTACCTGTTGTCTTTGTAGTTGGTGACTTTGGGATGGGTTCTCTGAGTGGACATCCTTTTTGTTGATGACAAAGTTATTTCTTTCTGTTTTATAGTTTTCCTTCTAACAGGCCCCTCTGCTGCAGAACTGCTGGAGGTCTACTCCAGACCCTGCTTGCCTGGGGATCACCCACAGGGGCTGCAGAACAGTAAGGGTTGCTGCTGGTTTCTTCTTCTGTTATCCTCATCCCAGAAGGGTACCTGCCAGATGTCAGCCTGAGCTCTCCTTTATTAGTTGTCTCTTTGGATATATGGGGGCCAGGAGGTTGCTTGAGGAGACAGTCTGTCCCTTATAGGAGCTCAAGTGCTGTGCTGGGAGCTCCCTTGTTCTGTTTAGAACTCCTGGGCAGGTATGTTTAAGTCTGCTGCAGTGGAATTCATAACTGCCTCTTTTCCAAAGTGCTCTGTCCTGGGAAGGTGGGGCTTTTTCAGAGATGCCCTGCCCAGCAAGGAGGTAGTCAGTCTAGACTCAATCTGCTAGCAGAGGTGTTGCTGAGCTGCCAAGGGCTCTGCCCAGCTGCTGTGTGAACTTCCTTGTGGTTTTGTTTACTGAGGTACAGTTAGAACTGCCTCAGTAATGATAGTCTGCCTCAATAATGGCGGACTGCCTCAGTAATGGTGGACTTCCTTGGTAATGGTGGACTTCCTCAGTAATAGTGGACTGCCTTGGTAGTGTTGGACTGCCTTGGTAATGATGGACTGCCTTGGTAGTGTTGGTCTGCCTTGGTAACGGCAGACACCTTTCACCCTACCGAGCTATACAGTCCTGGGTCCCACTGCATTTGCTGTGAAACTCTCAATCCAGAGTGTTTCAGATTCCTGGTCTTTGTTGGGGTAGGACCCACTGAGCCAGATCACCTGGCTCCCTGTTTCAGCCCCCCTTTTTTTACAGTTGAATGAGTGGCTCTGTCTCCCAGGCATTCCAGGCACCAGTTGAAATGGTTGCCCACATTTGTGGTTTTGTGTGGAAACCCATGGCACCAGCTGAAAGAGCCATGCTGGAAACTTGTGGAGTTTTTGGGCCCAGGAATCTCCTGGTCTGTTGGCAATGAAAACTCATTTGGAAATGTGGTGATCACTCACCCTCTGCATTGTTCTTGCTGGGAACTGAACTCTAGAGCTGTTGCTATTTGGCCATCTTGGAGAAATATTATTTTTTTAATTTTAGAGATTAGATTCACAGAAGTTTTGAAGAGAGACTAAAGGACATCAAAGACACTTTTATTAGAATTGTTTGATGTTATTTTAAAATTATTACTAAGTTTTATACATTTGTATGTAATCAATAAAGATTATTTATTAGGTTATATTGATTGAGCACTTAATCACATGCTAGGATTTGTATAAAGTACTGACTTTATTTCTTCCATTTTGAAAATAAAGCCATAATTTACTTATAGTAAAAGTCACACTTTGAAATACCCAATTTTTTTTCTTAACAAATGTATATAGTCTTATAGCTACCACCAAAATCAGGATACAGAAGTGGTGTACCCTTCCGAAGAGTTTCTCATGCCTCCTCTTAGTCAAACCTCCACTTTTTTCTAGAATTCAGGGGTGTCCAATCTTTTGGCCTCATTAGAAAAAGAATTATCTTGGGCTGCACATTAATACACTAATGATAGCTGATAAGCATTAAAAAAACTCTCATAATGTTTTAAGAAAGTTTACAAATTTTTGTTGGGCTGCATTCAAACCCATGCTGGGCCCCATACAGCCCGGGGCAATGGGCTGAATAAGCTTGCTCCAGACGCTGCATTTATTGATCCTGTTATCCCCTCCTAAAGTATGATTCTAAAACAATGTCATGTAAATAAAATCATATGTTATGTAGCTTTTTGAGTCTGATTTTTTTCTGACATTCAGCTATATTGTCACATGTGGCAGTTTTCCATTCCTTTTTGTCGAAGAATAATATTCCACTGTTTAGATTTGTATGTACCACATTTTGTTTATTCATTTTGCAGTTGAGGGACATGTGACTGGTTCCAGTTTTTAGTAATAATAAGGCCTCTATAAACATTCATGTACAGTTTTGTGTGGACAGAGTTTTTCATGTCTTAGTCTGCTGATATTGCCGTAACAGAAATACCATAGCTAGGTGCTTAAAAATTAGCAATGTACTGTATATTCTCACAGTACTGGAAGCTGAAACTTGAAGATCTGAGTGCCAGCATGTTTGGGTTCTGATGAGCACTCTCTATCTGGCTCACAGAGTTACCCTCTTGATATATCCTCATATGACCTTTCTTTGGTGCTTGCATGTGTACTTGCAGAGAAAAAGAGAGTCTGAAAAAGAAAGAGATGCCTCTTTATCTTCTTCTGAGGCCATAATTCCATCATGTGAGCCTCAGTATTATAAACCAAGGCCAAAACTCCAAATACCATCACATTAAGGATCAGGGCTTCAACATTTGATTGATAGAAGAGACACAGACATTACTTTTATAGTAATATTATGTGGGCAGATTTCTGGAAGTGGAATTACGGGGAGTCATACCATGAGTGCTATTTTTAAGGTTTTTTATTTTACTTTTATTTTAGATTCAGGGTGTACAAAACAGGTTTGTTACCTGGGTATATTAAATGACACTGAGATTTGAAGTATGAATAATACCATCACCCAGGTACTAAGCTTAGTACTCAACAGTTTTCAACCTTTACTCTTCCCCTTCTCTATTAGGCCCAGTTTCTATTGTTGCAATTTTAATGTCCATGAATATCCAGTGTTTACCTCCTACTTCTAAGTGAGAACATGTGCTATTTGCTTTTCTGTTTCTGTGTTAATTCACTCAGGATAATGACTTTCAGCTGCATCTGTGTTGCTGAAAAGGACATTATTTTCTCTTTTTTATGCCTGTGTAGTGTTCAATGGTGAATATGTGTCAAATTTTCTTCATCCAGTCTCCACTGATGGGCACTTAGTTTGTTTCCCATTTCTTTGCTATTGTGAATAATGCTGCAATTGACACGTGAGTGCATGTGTCTTTTTGGTAGAAAAATGTGTTTTCTTTTGGATATAAACCAAGATATAGAATTGCTGGATCAAATGACAGTTCTAAGTTCTTTGAGAAATCTCAAAATGACTTTCCATAGTGGTTGAACTAATTCACATTCCCATCAACAGTGTATTATCATTCCTTTTTTTTCCACAGCCTCACCAGCATCTGCTGTTTACTTTTTCATAATAGCCATTCTGACTAGTATGAGGTGATATCTTACTGTGATTTTGATTGGTATATCTCTGATAATTAGTGTTGTGGAGCACTTTTTCCTGTTTGTTTGGTCATTTGCATGTCTTTTGAGAAGTATCTGTTCCTGTCCTTTGCTCATTTTTAAATTATTTGTTGCTGGGCACAGTGGCTCATGCCTGTATTCCCAGCACTTTGGGAGGCTCAGGTGGGCATATCAGGAGGTCAAGAGGTTATGACCAACCTGGTCAATATGGTGAAACCCTGTCTCTACTAAAAATACAAAAAATTAGCTGGGTGTGGTGTTATGCACCTGTAGTCCCAGCTACTCAGGAGGCTGAGGTGGGAGAATTGCTTGAACCTGGGAGGTGGAGGTTGCAGTGAGCTGACTGCAATCCAGCCTGGCAGCAGAGCAAGACTCCATCTAAAAAAACGCAAATATTTGTGTCTTTTTCTTATTGAATGGTTTAATTTTCTAAGATTAGGCCTTTGTCAGATACATAGATTGTGAATATCTTCTCTCATTCTGTAGGTTTTCTGTTTATTTTACTGATAGTTATTTTGTGGTGCAGAAGCTCTTTAGTTTAATTAGATCATACTTGTCAATTTTTGTTTTTGTTTAATTGATTTTGAGGATTCAGTCATAAATACTTTGCAAAGGCTTATGTTCAGAATAGTATTTCCCAGGTTTTCTTCTAAGGTTCTGTACTTTTCTGTCATATATTTAAGTCTTTAATCCATCTTGAGTTAATTTTTGTATATGGTGAAAGGTAGGATCCAGTTTCATTCTTCTGCATATGGCTAGCCAGCTATCCAAGAACCATTTATTAAATAAGGTGTTCTTTTCTTGTTTCTTATTTGTATTGACTTTGTTGAAGGTCAGCTGGCTGTATGTGTGCAGCTTTATTTCTGGGTTCTCTATTTTGTTCCATTAGTCTATGTGTCTGTTTTTGTACCAATACTGTGCTGTTTTGATTACTGTAGCCTTATAGTACAGTTTGATGTTAGGTAATTTGATACCTCCAGCTTTATTCTTTTTTGCTTAGGATTGTCTTGGGTATTTGAACTCTTTTCTGTTTCCAGATGAATTTTAGACTTTTCTAGTTCTGTGAAAAATGAAATTGGTAACTTGATAGGAATAGCATTAAATCTGTGATTTGCTTTGAGCAGTATGGCTATTTTAACTACTTCAATTCTACCAATCTGCATGGAATGTTTTTTCTTTTGTTTGTATCATCTATTATTTCTTGTAGCAGTATTTTATTGTTCTCATAGACATGTTTTACCTCTTTGTTAGATGTATTTCTAGGTATTTTACTTTTTGTGGCTATTTTAAATGTAATTGCATTCTAGATTTGTCTCTCAGCTTGAATGCTATTGGGGTATAAAAATGCTGATTTTTGTACATTGATTTTTTTGTCCTGAAACTTTACTTAAGCCATTTATCAGTTCCAGGAAGCCTATCATTGGAGACTTGGGGGTTTTCTAGGTATAAGATTATATCCTCTATGAAGAGAGATAATTCGACTTCCTTACTTATTTAAATGCCTTCTTGCTCCTGCCTGATTGCTGCAGAGATCACTTGCAGCACTATGTTGAATAGGAGTGGCTAAGAGACTCCTCTTTGTTCTAGTTTTTGAGGGGAATTCTTCCTGTTTTTGCCTGATATAATTATGATGTTGGCTCTTGGTTTGTCATACATGGCTCTTACTTTTTTGAGGTATGTTTCTTCAAAGTCTGCTTTCTTGAAGGTTTGTACCATGAAGGGATGTTAGATTCTATTAAAGGTGTTTTCCATGTCTATTGAGATGGTTATATAATATTTATTTTTAATTATGTTTATGTGGTGCATCACATTTATCGATTTGTGTATGTTGAACCAACCTTGCATCCCAGGAATATAGCTTACTTTATTATGGCTAGTTAAATTTTTAATGTGCTGTCAGGTTCAGTTTGCAGTATTTCCTGGAGGATTTTTACATCTGTGCTCATCAGAGTTATTTGCCTGCAGTTTGCTTTTCTTGTTATGTCTTTGACATGTTTTGGTATCAGAGTGAAGCTAGCTTCATAGAATGAGTTAGGGAAAAGTCTTTCTTCCTCAAATTTCTGGAGTAGTTTCAGTAAAATTGGTATCAGCTTCTTTGCACGTCTGGCAGAATTCAGCTATGAATCCATCTGGTCCAGGGATTTTTTTGGTTGGTAGTTTTTTTGTTTGTTTGTTTGTTTTTTAACTGATTCAGTTTTACTTGATACTGGTCTGTATTTAGGGTTTCAAGATTTCCTGATTCAATCTTGGGAGATTGTGTGTTTCTAGGAATTTATCCATATTCTCTAGATTTTTTACATTGCATGTCCAGACGTGTTATAATAGTCTCTGAGGACCTTTTATACTTCTCTGGGATAGGTTTTAATGGTACCTTTGTCATTTTTGGTTGTACTTATTTGATTACACACTCCTTTTTTGTTGTTAATCTAGCTAGTGGTCCGCAGTTTGGTTTATTTTTGTCAGGTAAAGAACTTCTGGTTTGATTCTTTGTATCAATTTTGGGGGGCTTAATTTTATTTTGTTCTGCTCTGATTTAACTATTTCTTTTCCTGCTAGCTGTGAAGTTAGTTTGTTCTTGCTCTACTTGGTCCTCTAGGTATAATGTTAGATCATTAATTTGAGATTTTTCTAACATTTTGAGGCAAGTTTTTAGCACTTTGAACTGTTCTCTTAACAGTAATTTTGCTGCATTCTAGGGATCTTGCTGTATTGTGTCTCTGTTTTTATTTATTTTAAATATTCTTTATGTATGCCCAATTTTATTGTTTACTCAAAAGTCATTCAGGAACAAGTTGCTTAAATTTAATGTAATTGTGTGGTTTTGAGAAATCTTGTTATTCCATTTTTATTCTGTGGTCTGCAAATATAATTGGTATGATTTTTTTTTTTTAATTTACTGGGGTTTGCTTTATGACCAAGCATGTGGTTAATCTTCTAGTGTGTTTTGTGTGTAAATGAGAAGAATGTATATTCTTTTATAGGTGGAGTATTCTGTGGATGTCTATTATATACAACTGGTTAAGTGTTGTGTAACATTCAGAACTTTTTTATAGTTTTTGGCCTTTATGATCTGTCTATTGCTCACAATGAGATGTTGAAGTTCTTCACTACTATGTGCCTAAGTCTTTAGGTAGTTCCAGAAACACTAGTTTTAAGAATCTGGGTGTTTCAAATTTGGATGAATATATATTTCAAAGAGCTAAATCTTCTTGTTAAATTGAACCCTTTATCATTTTGTAGTGCCCTTCTTTGTCTTTTTGTATTGTTGCTGGTTTAAAGTCTGTTTTATCAAACATAAGACTGGCAACCCCTGAACATTTTTAATTTTCTCTTTTCACAATAGATCTCTGTCCAAACCTTTATTTTGAGTCTGTGGGTTTGTTGTCATTATGTGTGAGATAGGTCTCTTGACAATTGCAAATAGATGTAGCCCCTTTTTTCCATTTGCTACTCTAGTCCCTTTAAGTGGTGAGTTTAGACCTTTTACATTCCAAAGTAATATTAATATGTGAGGTTTTAAATCTGTCAAAAAGTTGTTCACTTTTTGCTTCATAGTTTTTATTGTGTGGTTGCTTTAAAAGTTCTGTGGGCTGTGTACTTGTGTGTTTTTATGGTATCAAGTATCATTCTTTCTTTTTCATGTTTAGGACTCCCTTAAGAATCTCATAAAGGCTGGACTAGGGGTAACAAATTCCTTTAGTGCTATTTGTCTGGAAAACCTTTGATTTTTTTCTTTGCTAATGAAGCCTACTTTGGTGACATGTCAAATTCTAGGTTGAAACTTATTTTCTTTTTTAAAATTTTATTTTAAGTTCTAGGGTACATGTGCAGATCTTGCAGGATTGTTACATAGGTATAAACAGCAGACTTCTCAGCAGAAAGCTTTCAAACTACAAGAGATATGTGGCCCATTTCTCTTTTAAGTATTCTTAAAATAAATTTCATCATTTGCAGGGACATGAATAAAACTTACTTTAAGAATGCTTAAAAGAGAAATAGACCACCCATCTCTTGTGGTTTGAAACCTTTCTGCTGAGAAGTCTGCTGTTAGTCTAATGGGATTCCCTTTGTATATAATCTGACCTCTTTATCTAGCTGCCTTTAAGATTTTTTTCTTTTGCAATGACCTTGGATAATCTGGTGACTACATGCCTTGGTAATATGCATTTTGAATTGCATCTCACAGTTTTTCTCTGGATTTCTTATATCTAGATATTTACATCTCTAGCAAATCAGTGAAGTTTTCTTGTATTATTTCCTCAAGAATGTTTTCCAGATTATTTACTTTTATACTTCTGTCTCAGGAATGTCAATAAGTTGTAGATTTGATGAATTTACATAATTTCATATCTCATAAAGACTTTGTTTTTTAAGGATTTTTTCTTTATTTTTTTCTAGCAAGGTTAGTTCAAGAGACCAGTCTTCAAACTCTGAAATTCTTTCTTCTGGTGGATCCAATCTATTGAGAAAGCTTTCCATTGTATTTTAAAATTTCTTAAGTGAGTGTTCTAATTTAAGAAGCTCTACTTGATTTCTTTTTACTATATTTATCTCTTCCTTCATTTTCTGGATTTTTAAAAGAAATTTGTGTGTGTTAATTTTCAACCTTGTGAATTTCACTGAACTTCCTTGCAATCCTTGCTTTGAATTCTTCCTTTGTCATTTCTGAGTTTCCATGTTAGTTAGAGACCATTGCTGGAGACCGAGTGTGTTCCTTTCATGGTTTTATACATTCAGATTTTTTATGATGCTAGAATTTTTTCCCTCGTTCCTTCTCATGTGGAGGTACAAGCGCTTCTAAATTTTTGAAAATGAAATTCTTGTGTAGGTATTTTTTTTTTCTTTTTCTCTTTTTCCCTATAATACCATGTGTTTTTCTCTCTTTCTCTTTCCCTTCTTCTCTATTTGATAGAGAATAGTGGGTAGGGTATTTTGTCTTTGCTTCTATACCCCTATCCACTTCTTTTAGTAGGTTTTATATTGGGCTGTGCTGTTCAATCAACAAGCCAGTAGATGGCGCTATAGCGCATGTGTCTGGTTATATCCTTGATACACAAAAGTTCTTTGTTGCCTCAGAAAATGGGCTGACCTATGTAATTTACAGTGGTCAGATCTCCCTGCTAAGCACTGGAGGGGTGTGGACCATGATGGGTGGGGTGAACCTAGCATGCCAACCTACAGGTCCCCCAATGGCAGGCACGAGCACCAAGGGAAAATCAATGGGTGGCCACCATGCACTCAGGGGTATGCCTGGGTTTAAACTGTGAAACTCTTTTAGCTCCAAGCTCTCTGCATGGATATTGGGGCAACCTAAACTCCTAATTCAGAAGAGTACTTAAAATACCTGGTGATCTGCTTAGGCATGTAGTGGAGTGAACCCTCCTGCACTAATATTTCTTCACAGGAAGGTTTGGGCAGTTCAAACTGCTAATCTAGGGTAGCAGGTACTCCAAAGACTTGAACATCTGCCTTGGTGTGGAATAGAGAGGTTCCCCCTGTACTAAGATCTCTGCACAGAATAAGTATGGACACTGTACAATTTAAGCACCACCTGGCAAGATTGCTAGTGGCCAGTGATACAGGCAATGTTCTGGACTATGTCAACAAGCAAGTCAACCAGCTAGCATTGTATCCTGGGAGACCTGAAAAAGCTAAAACAGCAGTAACAGTCAAAATACTTAAAGACACCAGTTATTTTCCAACTGAAAACAATACCCAATTAACCTGGAAGTGAGAAGGGTCCTGCATCTGTACTTAAGAAATTGCTTGCTTATGGATTTCTAAAACCTTACAATTCTCCCTGTAATGTAATGCCCCCATTTTAAAGCCTTCTGGGGAATACCATTTGGTACAAGATTTCAGGGAAGTTAGTGAAGCCATGATCCCAGTCCACTCGTAAGTGGCAGATCCATGTACTCTTTTAAGTGTCAGGGAGCACAGAATAGTTCTCATTCCTAGACTTAGAAGATTCTTTCTTTTCTATCCCTCTGACTCTAGAATCTCCATACCTTTTTGCTTTTGAATGGGAAGATTCTAATAGGAGAGAAAAACCACAGTACACCTTGACAGTATTCCCTCAGGGCTTTCAAAATGGCTCCTTTTTTTATTTTTTTATTTTTTATTTTTTTGCCTGAGCCGTAGAAACATATCTGAGGGATATACAATTGGAAAACAGGAGTACACTCCAGTATGTAGATAACTTTTGTGTGTGTAACCCAGCTCAGGAGGCATCTGACCAAGTTACTGTGATGTTTGTCTCCAAGGATAAAACAAAGAAACTGAGGCCAGCACCAAAATAATCCAATGCAAGGAAATTTATTCAGGCTCCTGGGTGAGGTTCTGCAGGCCGGACAGGAGGGGCTGGAGAAGTCGCACAGACTCCTCTCAGACAGGGGGTTTTATAGGGAGTGAAACAGCTCGATTGGTTGTGGGAGAGCAAGACTGCTATTGAGTAAGTTACAAGCCTTGACCTAGGACTTGGCTTGTTATTGGTTGGAATTACTTGCCTGCGATTGGTTGTTATAGCTTAACTGCTCTTGGTTGTTAAAACTTAGCTGCTATTGGTTGTTAGGGCTTAGCTGCTATTGGTTGTTAGGGCTTAGCTGCTATTGGTTATTAAGAAGCTATAGTTGCAGCACCTTGTTTGCATACTGGGCTTGTTAAGGGAAGACCAGGCTGTGCGAGCAAGGGAGAGGAGAACATGCCCTAGCATGTCTGAGCTTGCTCGGAGCATGCCTGAGCTTGCTCGGGGCTTGTAGAAGGGAAAAAGGGGCGGGGGGGGGGTGCGTCCGAGCTCTCAGCAAGGCAACCGGCCTTACACCTATTAAGCATAAATTAGGTCTTTTCACATAGTCCCATATTTCTTGGAGATTTTGTTCATTCCTTTTTACGCTTTTTTTCTCTGATCTTGTCTTCTCATTTCATTTCATTAAGTTGGTCTTTGACCTCTAATACCCTTTCTTCTACTTGATCAATTCGATTGTTAAAACTTGTGCATACTTCACGGATGTCTCGTATTGTGTTTTTCAGCTCCATTAATTCGTTTATGTACTCTAAATTGTCCATTCTCGTTAGCATTTCATCAAACCTGTTTTCAAAGTTATTAGTTTCTTTGCATTGGTTTAGAACATATTTTTTAGCTCACAGAAGTTTTTTATTATCCACCTTCTGAAGGCTAATTCTGATGATTCTTCACACTCGTTTTCCATCAAGTCTTGTTCCGTTACTGATGAGGAACTAGTGTCCTCTGTAGAAGGAGAGACTTTCTGATTTTGAGTGTTCTTAGTTTTTTTACGGTGGCTTCTTAGCATCTTTATGGTTTTATCCATCTGTCGTTTTTGTAATTACCAACTTTCAAATTAGGTCTCTGAGTGGACGTCCAGCTTGTTAATTCCCAGCTCCGGAATCTATGTAATATTCACTGTGGTGACCCGCAACGCTAGCTAAAACAGCAGCATTGAAATTCGTGGTGCTTTTCTGCCCAGGGGGGTCTCCGGTCTGACTTCCCTCTTCAGTTCCTTTTTCAATCAGCTGGATGGACTGCTCTGCCTTCACAGAGCTCCAAACATCATCCAAAAGGAGACTCAGTCCCATTTACTCTGCACCAAGAGCCGCTGAGCTGAGGTGCTGGCAAAAAAGCCACACCAGCTGAAAGGGTTGCGCTGGCAACCTGTAGGGCTCCTCCGCTGGGAATGTCCTGGTCCGTGGGCAGCAAAAATTTATCGGTAAGTGTGGCATCCACTGGCTCTCTGTGCTTTTACTGGGAGCTGCAATCCTGAGTTGCTAGTGATCGGCCATCTTGTATCTCTCCCAGA